>JACWST010000351.1:9631-29808 GCA_014850475.1 Cryphonectria naterciae | reverse complement strand
TTAGGAGTGAAGATAAGTGCTGAGATATAGACTTGGAGAGGACTATATTCGATAGCCCATTGGTTATATAAAAGAAAACGCTGCATATCTTGGATAAGTTGAAGCAGCGAGGATGTCTTCTGCTGATGCTAAAGACATGTTAGAAATGCTCGTTCTTGTTATAAATTCTAGAATATACCTGGAGTTTTGTTCTGAGCTTTGCTAAACCTCGCGCGCCTTGAGGAGTGCTCCGGAGAAGGCTCAGAGCTTCAAGCCAGTAAAGATAGCTCTGCTTCAAGAACCTATCTATTTTGCCTCCATCTTGTAACCAATCACCAGACTTGGTCTCGAGCAGATGATCTACCCAATTAACGCAAGAATATGCGACCGCAGCTAAAGGGTCGGGCTGCGGTTGGCGAACTTGGTCAATAAGAACGCCAGGGTGCTGAAGGCTGTAGATATTGCGACTGAGCTTCTGTGACATAATCTCGACCGACCTCGAGACGATCGTCTCGTGTTCTTTGCCAGGACCTGATGGAAAGATTTATCTTGTTGCTTTCTCAAGTAGAAAGTCCTTGGCGGACTGGTGGACGAAGAAGATTATCCGATCGCTTAGTGTTAGGAAAGAGCCGCAGTGTTTTATAATCTCTGCTAGAGCTTTGTCATTGCCGGAGGCTTTGGGAGGAATATCGACTAAAGCGGGAAGCTCATCCAGGTTAATGGGTCGTCGTACGATCGAGAGGGCTGCTAAGATCCTCCGACAGAGCTGAGCATGCCTTGATTGTCGGATGTCTCCCATCATCCGCTTATAAAGGCTGTCTAGCCCAGGCGGAAATGCAGCCAGTCTTTCCTCATCGACCTCCCAGCCTGAAATCTTGGCAAGTTCTTGGCAGACCAATGCTATCCAGAGAAAGGTGCCATTTGCATGCAAGCTCAAGTGGCGTTCCACGGCATCCTGTGTGCTGCTGTCGTAGTCATTTTCCTTGGACAGGTGTTTTATCTTGACTTCGATGTAGGCAGCCACAGCTGCGGAGACGGATTTTTCGTTCAACTCAAGGGACAGGCTAACTTTATGCGCTACTTTGCCGAGAGCCTTTTCGATATCCGGCCAGTTGCGACTTGACACAAGCCATTTAACAGTCGGGTTAGCTGCTGAACATCTGATAATAAGACCCAGGAGTTTTGGCAAGTCTGTTGTACATTCGTCTAGTGCATCGATAATCAGATAAGTTGTGCTGAGACTAGGATCTCGTAGGATCTTTCCAAAGATGGAAGATAGGGTATTCCAGCTGTTTGCATCTGTGAATAACTGTTCGCCTGCGCGGTCGTATTCCTCCCGGACATACGATATAAGCGACTGTCGCTGATTGATGAGTGAGTTAATTAGGCTCCGCAGAACAGCTGTAGCGTTGTTAATGCGTGAGTCGGTAGCTTGGCAGAAGAGAAAAGAGATTGTGCCAGATTTGACAATTTCTTTCCTCTCCAGCTCGTCAATGATACCGCAGAGCAACATCGTTTTGCCTTTTCCGGGGTCACCTTTAATCCAGAGTAGTCGGCTCTGGTTGTCGTCTTGCCAGCGCCGAAAGACTTCGTTCTCCAAGACCCACTTGTACGAATCCTCGAGCAAGCCGCCTTTCGTATGTTCGATGCGCTTCTTGTCTTCACGAGGATCTGTTGGTCGCAGGTCTTTAAGGCACTTATCGTTTCCTGCCAAGGTTATATGTTATTTAGATTAGCACCTTGAATTATTGGGGCCAAGGTTAAATTTAGAGGCGAAAAGATATTGGTGACATACTAATCTCTTCTTCAAGCCGACAAACTGCTTGTTGCTTCCCTTCGCCATATACACACGGCATGGAAACGCCGAAGATACCCTGAAGACAGTATGCCCAGTCTTCTTCATGGGTAGTTTGCCGCGGCTTTGCCCATTCGAAGCGCGCCTTGGTGCTGAAATGCGCCAAGGGACTTCCCCGAAGAGCTGGAACAGCAATGCCTGTTATCTCGTGGATCTGTTGCTCGAGAGATCCTTTGTCACCAAGCCGTAGGCCCTCCTTCGTGAAGAATTCGACAGACGAAGGTGCTAGAAGTTCTTGAAGTGTCCAGCCTCGAGTAAACCATCGACTGTGCCGAAAAGCCGGCTCCCATGGTACCTCAGATTGCTGGTTGTACCCTTTGTAACCAGAAGCCGAAACATCCGACAAGTATACATAGCACCGAGTTGCATTTTGGTACCAGCGAAACATGGAGTTAATCGTCTCAGACAGCTCAGCCTGGTTCGACTTATCAATGCAGCAAGTATCTATCCAGAAATATTTCAGGCCATCGTGTTCAGCTTGTGCTGCGCAGAACTTGATCTTGTCGTAGCCAGGTTTATCCTTCCCAGTGCCGTCAACCAAATCTTGATAGGAGACCTCCTCAGCGGCATCTAAGCTCCATGTGTGCGACAGTATGGCATAGCCGGGTATGTCAAGAATCAGATCTCTCGTGAGCTCGAGGCCGTCGTCGCTGCACTCGATGAGGCGCATAGGTAGATGTCTCTTGTGCAAGAGCAGGTTCTCGGCGCGGATGATAAAGTCAGTCAGAACCTCGTCCCTGCGCTGCTCAGCCTCTGTGATTTGCTCAAAGTAGCTAGTGTACCCCCAATCGTGCTCGTCAGAAGGCGGCAATGGGTCTGGTGCCTCTATGGTCTCCGGGTCCTTATAGGTAGCCAGCTCCGCATCCGCTGGTACCCATTTACCGTCGATCCACATCCCGCCATCGATTGACTTGCGGTAGTCGTCAGCGCCGCTGGAAGCTTTGTCGCTGGCCTGCTCCCCGCCTTCGTCGTTGTCCTGGATGTAGTTGATGGACAAGAATCCGGCATGCTTAACATGGTCTGCTATGTGTCGTATGAGCTCATTGCGGACATCAGCTTGTCCTGTTCTGGATTCTGTCGATGCCGCTGTGCCAGTCAAAGCGTCTTGGCCGACCTGCCCCTGAGTTGTTTTCTCGATCTTCTCAGGGATGCAGTTGCAAACGGGGCAGACGTTGGGCGGTCTCCGCCGCCGAATTTCGCTCCACTCCTTGAACATGTCCAGTGCTGGGCCGTTGGCGTATTCAGAATGCTCGCTTTTCACGTGCTTGTCAAACTCGGCCTCGTCCGTGAACCACAACGGCTCGTCATGAATCTTGTCGGCGCAGCGCCAGGTCGCTGGCCGGTGGATGCGCTGCGTCCACTCGGGAGTGTGTTCGGCGTCCATATGCTTCTTCCAGTCGTCCAACCGGGCGAATAGCTGAGGGGGGTCGGCGCACTCTTCCGAAATGCACGCGTAGAGCCGGAAGTCGGTTTCGACATGGCGTCTAAAAGATGTCAGGGCAAATCGAGTCCCGGGAGCAACCGGATAGCAAATGATGCAAATACTTACTCCCACCATGATTTGTCTTCGAACCTGAATCGGGGAAATCTATGGCAACAGTACGGACACACATGATCTCTCGCCTTTGGCTCAATCTCGGGCGCTTCGGGATACTTGGCGTGTGTCGGCCGAATAGATATGACGGACGGGGCGATATTGACGGTGCCTTGGTGGGAAGGCGCAAATACCTGCCTCACTCTCTCCGTGTCTGGGATGCTGGGCTCCGTGTCAGAACGGTTTGCAGTTGCCCACACGTGTCGGGGAATCGCGGAGGGCCTCTGAGCAGCCGGGCCTCGTTTGGAGGCCACCCTGTCTGTGTTGAAGCTGTTTGGGTCTGCCTCGAGAGCGGGTGCCCTCTGAGACCCTTGGGCTTTTAGCTTAGTCTCATGCTTGGTTTCTATCTTTGCCGCATGGTTGCGTGTGTAAAGAATGCCGAAATACCGGAACGTGATGGACGTAGCCAATTGTCGGCACAGCGAGAGCGCCGCCCCGGGGGGGGCCATCAGCCCGGTGCTCGTCAACTTGGCGTTCATCTTGACATTGTCCACCAGACTATACTTTAAGCGAAGATACACCATATTCTCCAGCATGCCGTCGTCCGTTTTTTCCTTGAACGCATTAATCCGTTGGGTCAGATTGCCCGATGAAGATTGCCGGATAGCAATTCCCAAGCGGTACAGGCTCTCTACTGCCGACTCCAGTGCTTGTAAGCTCTCGATTAGAACCGAATTTAGTTCATCTCCAGGCGACCACTTCATCTGGTCGACCGTGAAGTCGGGCATCTCATCTTCTGAGTCGTTTGATTTCGTGTTTCCCAAAGATTCGACTAGCGCATCGTCATCAGTTTCGGTCGAGGTAGCGAGCCATGGGCAGTGAAGGCATGAGAATTATACGCACTATCCTCTAGATTCTCCTCCACAATCCCTAGGTATCGAACTACGATGCTCCGCAGCGACTCACTATACCTCAGACGGGAATCCAGCGACGCTTTGGGTCTGCCGGAATCTCGTGCAAAGACGCCCAGATGGGCGGCCCACTGACTGAAGCGCTCATGCAGTACTATAACGATGTCGGTGCTCTGTGCGCTGTATTTTGTCGTGATCTGACTGAATCTTTTCTCGCACTGATGCGCTAGATCGTAGATATCGCTGCGATTGGTGTCCTCCATGTTTTGCTACCCCATTGGTCTGCTGGGTGTGGAAGAGTTTCCGCCTGCTAATGGTGTGAAAAGGCTTCGTTGGGAAGCTACGACACCCTTCTCATGGCATAGAATACATTCAATATTTCGGTCGCAATGGCTGACGGAGTTAGGAGTGAGGGGCCTGTTGCATGTCCGGGCTGAACGACCTTCACCCGACTGCAGGGATGCCTAAGGCTCACTCCCCCGCTCGACTTAATAGGTCAAGATACGGCGGGGTATTTGGATCAGCGATAAGGTATCGCCAATCAAACATGAGCATGGTGGGTCAGGTGAGAAGCTACCCTTGTGCGACAGCCGCCAAGGTCTAAGGTCTCGCAGAGGCTCCTCAAAGATCGAACCTAGAAATAAGATAGCAGTCGAAACTCGACTCCAGCCATGAATCTGCTTGGTGATCTCGAGTCTCTCAATGAGAGATACATATGTGATCTCATGGAATGGCGCCTTCTGCTCGCCGTGCGCCCCATCTTTGGGCATGATCACCCTTGGAAAGCGTTCGGCCAAAAGACGAGTGACGTCGAGCTCATTCCAAAGTTTGCAAAGCTGTTCACCGCTCATATCTTGGAAATACCCGTACACATCCCTACTAATTTTGTTCTCACTGGGAACAAATTTAACGAATTCTTGCAAAAGATCTACGCTCTCCTCTCCACACTCGAAAGCCTGGTGGACAGCAAGAAGGTCCCTCCGCATGCCGTCGAGGCCGCTACCGCATCAGATCCAGACCTTGCAGTCGAACTTGGGCGCAGATGCCCTAAACTGCTGGCTTTGAGCACCTTACTAAAAGATGCGGCGCCCAGAGACTACGACCAATACCTCCATCTCGAGCAAAACGCAATGAGCTTCAAGCTCGCGAATAGGGACCTGGAAATTTTCCTCAAGTACATCGAGACGCTTCGGGACGACAGAGGCGCTGCTTCAACCCAACATGCTCCCGAGGCAGTCTCGCGGTTCAAGGAAGCGGAGCCCAGAACGGCGCAGCACCAGAGCCGGTTTAGCCAAACATTCTGGTGCCACTCAGAGGACCTGTTCAAGTCTCTGGTGGCTAGCTTCAGTTCGTGCGACCAGACCCAGGCGAAGCGGAATGACCACAGGGCGATGTTGCACCTCAAGTCTGCTCAAGATCAAGCTGAAGGCAAGGAATACCAGGAAGTGTGTTTAGCCCTTGCAGACTGCGGGGATAGAGAGACTTGGCACCAGACGCACTGTACAATTTCGCCTTCGAGGTATGTTTACGCCACGCCTGGTTGATCCACCCTCGGCGCCGGGGCAACGCTGACAAGACAACCCGACCAGCACAACTCCACGGCCTCCAGCACTCTTTGATATTTGCCAGGCGGCGGACAGAGCATATAAGGAAGAGAGAATCTTTAAGATCGAGCATCACGCAGGCGAATTCATCGATGTGTCTGATCTCCATTTCGGCCCTATTACGTATCCTCGTGCACATCCTACCAAATCTCTGTCAGATCTTTTGGAAAATAAAATTTTAACAGACCGATATCGATTCTGGCCAAGCGACAAGAGAATCTTAGCCTTTAGCCTTGCGCATGCTCTGCTGCAGCTTTACGAGGGATCCTGGCTGCAGACTCTGTGGACGCATGACAAGATCTTCTTCATGTACGAACGCGAAACCGAAACTGTTTACAACATTCGCCAGCCGTGGATCTCGTGCATTGTTTCTAATCCGGCGCCAGCGATGAACTCATTGGAAGATGTCCATCCATTTCCCCTGATCCTCTCGTTCGCCAAGCTACTCCTGGAGCTGGAGAATGGAGAGGAGTTCACAGCGGACCAGATGATGAACGGTAAACCGAGCCTGCGAATGTCGCTGTGGCATTATTGCCGTGAATGGAGCAGCCGGCAGCTCGATGATGACTACTCCAAGGCCCTGGATGCCTGCGTGAACTTCCCAAAATACGTCGCCCAACATCAGCAAGATGATCCCGAGACGACCCTTGCTGATCCCCTAACCATCGTCCGGGACGTGATCCTGGCTCGGATCGTCATTCCGCTAGAGAGGCGGATTGACATGACTGATAAATCCTGCTGGGAACGCCGAAATTTGGACATGAGGGCCCGAGCTACCACTACTAAGCGGGCAATCCAGGACGCAGCCATAACCGTGGAAAGTTTTAATCCCCAGCCCACGGTCAACGTCCAGCCTGTGGTACACGCCTGTCAGCAGCCCGGCCTAGAGCGCCAAGGGTCCAAGGCCGCACTCAATTCAGGCGCACCCCGCCTCTCGAGCAGCTGCCCCGAGAAGAACCGCGACGGGCTCGCACGAGGGCACAAGCTATCACAAAGAGCAGGGCCCTCAGGACGCGTTAATTCGCCTGGCACACAGGCATCAGAATCAAAACCGGAGGCGCCATGGAACGGAAACACTCGGTTTTCACGTTCCAGTCCATCGACGAAACCAAGAAGCGAACCAAACACGGCGGCGACCAGGAATCAGGACATGGCCAGGCCTTCGCAAAGACGGATGGCAGCTGACCCAAAAGCAGACAGCCCAGTCAAACAGTCTTCACTTCCCACTTCTACAACTCGAGGCAGTTCTCAAAGGCCGACACCGCCGGTGAAAGACAGGCACACATCAGTCTCTGCTAAAAGCCATTCAACCACCGACGCAAGAACAAACACAGCCCCAGTCGTGACGGGTTCCCAATCTAGCGAGTATGGCTCCGGATTTGGTACCTCTCTGCTGCATGATCACAAGACATCGTATGTGACTCATCCTTGTGGACCGCCGCGGTCGACAAAGTTTTATACAGTAGATGATGAGGCTGACAGGATATTAGCAACGATGTGTCGACGAGTACCTTCAATTACATCAACACGACCGTTGACACCCACATGCTGTTCCGAGACGGAGATCAGCCCGTCAACGTGGCCGTGCTCGACACAGGATTGGATCGCGCCCACGCAGACTTCCAGCAAGCCCGGACCAAGCATTTTATAGGAGAAAGGGGAGATGAATCGAACCCCGAGAGCTCTGAGGATCCACAGTGTAACCGGATCGTAGGCTGTCGAGACTTTTGTCGTCCTACTAGTAGTACCGCTGGGGATCACAATGACAATGGCCAGGGTCAGGACGACAGCTCCAGCGACAACGATGTTCCGGACCTCGATGGTCACGGGACCAAGGTTGCTGGAATCCTTCTCCGACTAGCTCCTCAGGCAAGATTATTGATAGCGCGAATTAGCCTAGGCGAAAATAGCGGCGACATCCCGGACGATCAAGCAGAATTCAGGAAGCCGCAGCCAGACAGAGTAGCAGAGGTAAAATCTGACACACTCACATTTTCACACTTTCACACACAAGCACAAACAGAGAGAGCCACTCGGCGCTTGGAACGCAGCCCTGCTAACCATCATAATTGAATTGTTAGGCCATAGAATGGGCCCTACAAAAGGATGCGGACATTATAAACCTGTCGCTGGGATTCCGAAACCACCGTTGGGAGAGCCTGGCTAAATTGAATTCCGCACTGCTCGCAGCAAGGGAACAAAAGGTGGTGGTGTTTGCGGCTACGTCGAACGAGGGCTCGCACGAGCCCGTGGCTTGGCCGGCCAGCGATCATGACCTAGCCATTGGCGTGCACTCGTGTACAGACAGCGGCGGACAAAAGTCTGGATTCACGGCGGAGCCCAGCCAGAACGGGGCTAATTTTATGGTGGTAGGCGAGCGTATTCTATCCCAGAAGCTCACCTCCCAAGGCGGGGGATTCGAACTGTGCTCAGGGTCGTCGTTCGCCACGCCAGTCGCCGCCGCTATCGGGGCTCTGGTTCTGGCCTTCACAAGACAGCAGGTTTGCGCCAAGAACGCCGAAGAAGCTCTAGGACACATCAACCTTGACGATCTGCGCTCCACTTCGGGCATGATCAAGGTGCTCAAGGCCATCAGCACCCCAGTCGATCACGGCAGATATTGGTCACTGAAGACTAAGATATTCTGGGCTACCTACCAACTGAAGTATAGGGATGAAGAAAAGGACGAGGAGGATGCTCGGCGTCACGCGTGGGGCATAATAGAAGATGCCCTTAGGTTGTAATCAAGTGCTAGCAAGCACTGAAGAAATATTCCATGGAGATCTCATAATGGTAGCAAGTAAGTTGTGCTACTGAAGATGATATGCCGAATATAACGTTCGGATTCCAATAGAGACTGAGATTTGAGTATCTGTGTGTATATCTTCGCCAGTACGGACCGCTCGGGACTCCGATTCTGTGTTGGTCAGAATAGAGCCTATTAAGCAGTCCAAAAGCTGTATGCTAAGAGAAGAGAATATTTCCCAGCAACCAAGATTCTATGGAACTCAATATCGGAGCCTCCAGCTGACAAAGGGGTAGGATTCATTCATAATCCACAAAGACCTTAGATAAGAATCAACCAGCAAATCCACCCCTGTATTCACAACTTATCCTCATCTGAAACAGAAAACGTCGTGATGCCAGTCGGGTTTTCGTCCTCCTCTACAAAGTAGAGGAACTTAGGCAGCTCCTCCAATTGCATTTGGACAGCTGCCGTGGGCTTGCCGCTGCCGCCGCCCTTGCCAAACATAGCGTTCTCGCCGTAGTCTCCCTTGTCCTTAGGGCCGCCGCGGATACGGGTGTAGACGAATTTGCGCAGCCGGTAAGCGAAGTCACAAGCGTTCTTAACATCAAGATTTGACTCAACTTCGTCCCGGCGCTCGTGCTTGAGCTTCGTTTCGGCTTCGACTATGTCGCTGGGAGCTGTCATATGAGCTGACGCCGAGACGCCGCGCTCGCTGACTTGATTATCCACAAGGGACAACTCGCTAGCAGTGGCCACGCCGACGATAAGATAGAGGGATTTTCTGAATAGACAGTCGCGCGTGAACTTGATGATGGGCTCGTGCTCAAGTGCTTTTTTCATCCAGTGATCGTCCGGGATGAAGACCCTGGCCTTGACGTCCACGGCATGGATGGTCGTTTCGGCTGTGTCAGTGGCTCGCACCTCGCCCGACAGGCCACCGCTGACCAGTTGTAGGCTCGTTATGATCTTGGCCAGAGCGCTTTTGCTGTTGGTCATCTCGCTATGAACGTACTGCCGCACGTGAGGCGTGGCATCTCGACCCGTGTCAGGTTTGATTTCGGGGATTGCGTTCAGGTTAAGGCTCGACTCGGGGTTTTCGGGATCGCTAAGGATGCTACCCAACTTAATTAGGGCGCCCATGTTCTCGACGTACCGTGGCACTATCCATAGCATTTTACCAACTGGGTGCCCTGGCGTTTGCGGCATCTCCACTTCGAAAATTCCAAATTATCTCTTATTCGTCGGGTTGCTAGCTGTGAAGAGAAACTGGGCTGGAAGACATTTCTATACCCGCAGGCAGTTTATCAGTTAATAAGCGAGTGTTGCTGACGACGCTAAAAGTTAGCCTCAGGGTCTGTCTTGTTTGACCTATACGGAGGGTGTGGGGCCGGGCATGGACCACATGGACGCGCCTTATTGGTGCGTCCACCCGAACGAATGACTAGTGTTTCTATCATCAATCCACGTCCTCAATCAACCGTGTTCGTCCCACTTTTTCGTGTCTTGATCCAAGGTGGTGATCCCACCTGACAAAGGGCTAGCCAACATGTCAGCACAATTAGCGCTTATTTGATAGTCACTTGGGGCTGACTAAGAGCGGCGGGAGACAGCAGCCCATTGCACGAAAAAATTGCCCATACTATATCGGATTAGCCGAGATGCGAACGGGAGCCAAGCTGGAGTCTGCCAGGTAATGACGAGAATCTGCTGACCATTGGCTGGGATCGCTTACAGTAGAATGGAGTGCGGTCTCGGCGCCTGTTATGACATAACCCGGACATGGTGGTTTCTCTTTTCCTGTCCAGCGTCACGCGTCAAGAACAAGAGGATCGCCTCCCTGCCTCCCTTCCCTTCTCGTCGTCTTCTTTTCGTTATCTCCTTCTTTCCATCATCTCCTTCTTTCTGTCTTCCCTATCTTTATTAGGTGTTAAGGATTAGGTTTTGTGAAAAATCTATTATAGATAAATCCCAGTGGCAGACCTACCCGGCATATTCCGGATGGCTATTCAAGAAGACCTAGCCCTGGCACGCCTCCTGCTCTACGTGGAACCTCGGGAAAACCTCTTGATCTGTGGTCGGGATGGGTGCAAGTTTGCTCTCGCAGACGGGCGGTCCCAAATCACCTCGCACCTTCGGGACAAGCATCAGGTCAGCAGGGAACACCGCATAGGACTGATGCAGCATCTGAGGTCTCGCTACCCTGACAGCTTCGGCATCCCAGCGGCCGCGCCGCTGCAAGAGAATAGCTCCTCTGCACACCCCAAGCTGCAGCTCTACGAGGGCTTCAGCTGCGGCGAGTGCACGTATTACACGATTAACTATGCTAAACTTACTAAGCATATCTCCCATCAGCATCTTGGCGGCCGGCACGCCACTGCTGCGAGGGTCGAGAGCAT
Organism: Cryphonectria naterciae; assembly: GCA_014850475.1. Classification (NCBI taxonomy): domain Eukaryota; kingdom Fungi; phylum Ascomycota; class Sordariomycetes; order Diaporthales; family Cryphonectriaceae; genus Cryphonectria; species Cryphonectria naterciae. Next base: position 18,780 of record JACWST010000351.1, on the reverse strand, counting down.
TTGCAGGGATGCCTGTAATATCGCATATTTGAGGCTCTCAAGACCGCTTATTACCTAGGAGCAGCTCTTCTCTGGAGTAGAACTCCACTATTGCCGGAGCGATGAGCTCTTGGAGTGTCCAGCTACGAGTGAACTATCTGCTCTTCCGGAAGGCCCCCTCCCAAAGCACAGCAGGCTGCCCGCCCGGCGCTGTAGAAATAGAGATGTTTGTTAAGTAGATAAAGCATCTTTTCGCATCGCGATACCACCGGAACATGCTGCTGATTGCAGTTTGGAGCTCGATAGCATCAGGCTTGTCAATGCAGCAAGTATCCACTCAGAAATACTGTAGCCTATATTGTTTCACTTGCTCGGCATAGAACCTGATCTTCTCAAAGCCTGTTTTGCGCTTCCAATCATCTTTTGGATATGCTAGGTCTGCGAAGGACCACCTCATCCGGTCCCTACATATGAGATAGGATCGCGTAAGGAGGGGCATTGTCAGCAGCAAGGTCCGGGGTGAGGCTGTAGTTGCCAGCGTCGTCGTATCGTAATAACCGCATCGTCAGATTTCAGAGAAACTTGGCGCATTAGTGTCTGCAGGCTCTTCAGGATGCTCGAGACCGCGAATATGGGGGGGGGTGTAGAAGCACGATCTCCTCCGGGGCTGAGCAGCATTGCTACCACCAAAGTGGGGTTTGGATAATGCTGCGCCGCAAGAATGACTTAGCATATACTACCATTTGGGTTGGACAATATGCAGCTCTAATTCGGGAAAGTCAGCACAGACCAGCATATTATCCCGAAACGTCGTCTCAGCTATATTTCCACACTCAGGCTAAAGGATATCTCTCTACACTGACGAACATAGCCAACCTGACATCGATGTATAGGAATCAAGGGCGCTGGAGGTGCGAGTGATGGGCACGACAAAGAAGGTGCTTGGAGAGGAGCATCTCCCCGTGTGTAATGAGCACTGCGGTAATTCGAGGATTCCAAAATACACAAAGGGTTTATGCTAAAAAGAGCGGTGCCAAGTACGGCCTTGAATACGGAAACGTACAGAAGTTGAATGCAAGTGTTCACTGCCTTTGGGGCTATCAGAGTATGTGTGTAATCTGATACTTAGATTGACGACTGAAGAGCTATGTACAATGATCTATCTACTGGTGGTAATGACTGTGGTTATATATCCGGCTATCCAGTATGGACTGTGGGAGTCGATAGCAACTGATGCGGTCCTCGCGGTCCTCCTGTGATTGGTCGAGCTTCATGACCCTAACCCTGGGTTATGTGAGCATGTTTTCCTTAGGATGTTGCATCCGTTGTCCGTTTTCACCGGGTCCACTGTTCCCCGTGACCCTTCCTGTGACCTGCTTGTTGGATGGGTTATAACACTAGCTCCAAAAGCGACGTAACTGTGTCTGCGGTCGAAGAGGTGCTCGTATAGATGGACCGGCGTGCATAGTTCTTATGTGGCTCTGCTAAACCGTCAGTTTCCTTCCAATGAGCCCTCAAATCATATGCGTCCTGGCAGTACTGTCGTCTCCTGTCTGCGATCAGCAGGCGCGCCAGGCCCCGAATGATGATAGAGCGACGCTGCAGATTGCCCTGCTCTGCGTATTGTCGTAAATTATTACGAGTGTGTTCCGAGTGGTCGATATTGCTTCGCTTTACATGTATCGGAGCCTTGCTATTATAGTCTAAAGATGACTGGCGCAGCAATGCGAATAGATCCTCGTTAGCTGAAGCTACTGGGAACAGAATCGGCAAAAAGTTCTATCGAATTTGTCTTGCCTGATAGCTGTGCTGGACAATTCCACTACTATGAGACAATATGTAGTTTCGCAATGCTGGCTTAAGCATACCTTTGGTATAAAAAGTTAGTTCCAGATTAATCTGTATTATTTGGAAAGCCAAAGTTGCATACTGTCAAGCCGCTTCGCTGCGCCTATGCGCAATGAATATAGATAGATCTATTCGGGGTATCCGGCGATAAGCATTATACGAATCTATTGCGCCCCGAAGGTATGGTAATCAATAGAGGATATCGGTCTGTCCATTATAGCATCTTTCCACTTTATGCTTAGGCGCTTCCTATCTTCGAGATTCGGCTTTGATAGTAACTTATCGAACAAGTCCGTTTAAGAATCCAAAGCTTTATCTGCAAAGGCCCGAGCGATAATAAGACTGACAGCGCAAAAAAGGCTCTTTGGGTTTATTATAACAGAAAAGCTCAAGCTGCAAGGGGTTTGTATTTGTATTAGCATCTTGTATAGTCTCAATTTCCAGAAACGATCTAATACATACATATTCGCTTGATCCTGCTTGATGGTACTGGCCCGCTGCTTGTTCTGGTATATGGTGAAGATGACAACAAGCCGCCTCTCCCCCCTGGAATCAAGCATTAGATCAAGGGCTACTTGACTATACTTGAGATCCATGAGACAACCTGGACGAAAGCCACCAATGCCACTAATAAGTAGCACCAGATGGAAGGCAATCCGCACAGCAGGCATGCAAGGGATAACTTTGGCCTGCTGCCAAAGGGTTTTTATGAGAAGGACAATATCCTCAGCTGTTGCCTCTTTCTTAACAAAAGTCTGCTCAGGACTAAGCCCCAAGCTTTCAGTGTGAATTTTTATCTACTAATATGCGCATTAGTAGCTGGTCTATTTCATTTGAAAAGAAATAATATTGATATTGCTGTCACCTTGACAACCTCGAAAACAGGCCCAGCATGAACATCTACATGCAAGCCCTCATAAGCCTTCAAAGGCCATTAGGATTTATATTCAGGATCCTCTTTCCTCCTTCGAGCAAGCACAGTCTGATTGAAGTCGAGAACCAGAGAACGCCAGCAGGTCAGTAAGGTGGTACCTCTGTTGGCCGTTCGCGTGATCTGGTATTCTTCTGGCCCGAGGCTCAACACCTTGTGCTTGCGCGCTCTAGCATAGACTTTCAAGAACTTTGTGCAAAGGCGGACTGCTTCGTCTTGCAAAGAACCTGGTTGGCACAAGTCTATCCAGATTTGTTCAGGATCTCTTTTGAGTGTCGTCCAGAAGCTTTTTTTTTTATTGCAGCTAAAGCTCAAAGATCTACATATAGTAAATTGAAGCTACTTACTGGTTCCAGACTTTCCGAATCCTGGCTCGATTCTCAGATGTCCCTGGCGCAAGAAGCAATGAAAGCTCATCAGCCGGCTCATCTATAATACCTTGAGCTTCATCAGCATCAATGTCAAGGAAAGAAGGATGCATTGCAAGACTGTCAAGGCAAGACAAAAGAAGGCTTTTGCAGCGAGGAAGGAAGACAGAGCTATGAAAGAGCTTGATCAAGCGAGCAAAATAAAAAAGATGGGAGCAAGGGCGCCTTGGAAATTTATTTGGACATCACCTTCAGCATGTAGACTAGTGCTAGCTATAGCCAAAAACAAAGGAGGTGGTACTTGAATATTGAGGATCGTGATGAGCAAGATACATCAGAACACCCTGGAAGATACTTCTTGAAGGCTGGACCTCTGGTAAGGCCTAGAGAACCCTCCGTCCCTATTCCGTTCCCCGTTTCCAGTTTCCCGTCTCTTGTACTCAACAGCATGCAGTGACCAGGACACCAGCTCCTCTTTTCTGGTTCTCATTTTCTGTCTCGGCAGCAGGCGATGATCACTATGAGAGAGCGAAGGTGAGAACGGAAAGAAAGGAAAAGGAAAAAGGAGAGAAAGGAAAGGTGCACAGCGCCCGACATGTAAGAGGAAAGGAGAGGAAAGAAGACCAAAAAAGGAATGGTCCCGGAGAGGATCGAACTCGCGACCTTCGCATCACAGATATTTCCTCAGTTGAGGAAGTATTAGTACGACGCTCTAACCAGCTGAGCTACGGGACCAACTGAGTTGGAAGTGGGCCATTTAGTTTAGCCTATAGTGTCCATTACTTACGTGGGCCAGTAATACTCGGCCGTATTGCCTCTGGCCCCCCCCCCCCAAAAAAAAGGAAAAGAAAAAAATACCAAAAATAATGCGCACTGGTTTCAGTCTGGAAATAAGTAGTAGTACGAGGGAAACGAGTATAATAGGCATATTATTTTTGTTTTCTTTCTTATAGCATGATAATAAAGCCCACGCGCCCGGGGCCTAACTTCAACCACTACGACGACGGCACACCACGACCTCTACCCCCCCCCCCCCACCGCACGCCATGGTCGCGGCACAGACTTAGTCCTCACCAGCCTCAGCAGCAGATACGCAACCAGGCGATACGCGACAACCGTCCCCGCCAGCGCGGCGATGTTCACCACGGGGTCTACGTCCAGCCCGTACAGCTGCAGGACCTCCTCGCCCGTGCTGACGAGACAGCCGCCGCCGCCGTCGCCGCCGTTCCCACAGGCAAACGTCTGGCCGCGCAGGCTGACGGGCCCCAGGGCGCGGACGGCGTAGCGGAGGGGGCTGAGGTAGTTAAAAGCATTAAAGAGGGCGGGCATGTGGATGCTCATGATGCCCTCCATGATGTTGCCGATGGAGAGGATGATGCTGGTCAGGGTGACGGCGAAGCCGGTGTGGTCGCTGAAGAGGGTGTTGAACATGATGCCCAGGCTCTCGCCGCAGTGCACGATGCCGAAGCAGGTGAAGACGCAGACGAAGAACATCTCTGGGGTGCGCGGGAAGCCGACGGCCAGGTCGGCCAGCACCCCGTAGACGAGGCAGCTGACGACCTCGAAGGGGAGCTCGAGGAGCGAGTACGTGGCCAGGAAGCTCTCGGCCGCGTAGACGCCGTCGTCGTCCTCGCGGTAGAAGACGTCGCGCTCCGCTGGGTAGACGGCCACGTTCTGCAGCATGCCGACAAAGTAAAAGGCGCCGACCTGCTGCACGAACCCCACCCGGTTCTGGATGGACGCGTAGTCGTGGCCCAGCGGGGCGAAGAAGAGCGTCATGACCACGGCCAGCCCGATGACCTGCATGAGGCGGGCGAGGAGGAGAGGGGGCTGCCGGCGGAAGTTGATCAAGGCTCGGTGCATGAGCAGGGGGAAGGATGTCCTGAAGGAGGTACGGTGCCGGACCAGGGCGCCGAGCTCGGCTGGCGTCGAGAGGTGAGCCTTACCGCTGGACGTCCGGCGAGGCTGTCGTGACTGTGCGTCATCATCTCCCCCCCCTCCTCCTCCTCCTCCTCCTCCTCCTCCTGCTGCTGCTGCTGCTGCTGCTGCTGCAGCAGTCTTCTCCTCTGTAATGGGTGCGAGGGATGTGTCCGGTGCGCCAGTTTGTGGGTCCACGACATGTCTGTTCCAGGCGTCCACGAGCATGCCCACAGTCTTCCTCGTCTCCTCCTCCCTTTTCTGCTCCTGCAGGTCCACCGTGATCAGGTCCATCACAAAGTCGGCCGGGTTGGTATTGCGCGGACAGTCTCGCCCCATCCTGCCAAAATAGGCCAGCATCTGGTCCGCCGCACCGCTGTACACCGGCCTGCCGCCCCTGGCCAGCAGCAGGACGTTGCCAAAGTGGCCAAACAGGTCGGAGCGCGCCTGGTGGATGGTCAGGATGAGGGTGCGCCCCTCGGCGGCGAGCCCCCGCAGCACCTCCATGATGGAGCTGGCGGTGAACGCGTCGAGCCCGCTGGTCGGCTCGTCGAGCAGCAGGATGCGAGGGTCGGTGAGGATCTGCACGGCGATGGTCACGCGGCGCTTCTCGCCGCCCGAGATGCCCTTGACCAGCTCGTTGCCGATGAGATTGTCGGCGCAGTCCTTGAGGCCCATCTTGAGCAGGACCTCCTCCGCGCGTGCGTGTTTCTGGGCCTTGCTCATGAAGGCCGGCAGACGCAGGCCGGCGGCGAAGCGGAGGGTCTCGCGGACCGTGAGGGACGGGAGGAGGGCATCGTCGTCCTGGCAGACATACGAGCACACGGATCGGATCACCGGGGCGGAGGGCTCGGCGCTGTTGAACATCAGCCTGCCGGAGGGGCGATACCGCGTGCTGATGTTGTTGTGGAGGCGCAGGGCCATGGCGTTGAGGAGGGAGGTCTTGCCGCTCCCACTGGGTCCCATAATGACGTTCAGCTTGCCTGCCTCGAACGCGGCCGTCACCGGGTTGAGGATGGTCTTCCTCGGCAGCTTCTTGCCCCAGGGCGACCTCTTGTCCAGGTCCAGGGCAAACCGGTCGAGCCCAACGTCGATGGTGCGGACCTCCTCGATGGACCGGGCCGCCATCTTCTCCTTGCCGGCGGAGAGGTCGTTCTCAGCAACACGGGCACGTGCGATGGTCATGTCCTTCTTGATGAAGGTGAGACCAACCCAGGACAAGATGTAGAAGAAGGCCACGAAGGAAGCGCTCACGATGATCGGGGTGACCAGCCATCCTGTCGAGAAGCCGAGGGAGGCGAGGATATAGGCGCCAGTATAGGAGACACATTCGGGATTGGATTCGCCGCCCGGGTAGGGACAGTCATAGAACGAACCATGGAACTCATTGCTGCAGAGAGCGCCAAAGACGTAGTACTGTAATCCACCAAGACATACATGTGTGAGCATACTTGACAATAGAAGACAACTTACTACGAGTCGGGGTAGAGACGACATACCGTATAGGTCAGGTACTTGATCCAGCGCAGCCAGATGGCGATCGTGTCACTCTGGATGAAGAAACCACATGCAAACGACTGTAATGTATAAGCCAGATTTGCGATGAGGCTGGCCCCTGCAAAGTGTCTGCTGGCCGTGACACAGCACATGGCACACGTAACAGCAATATACTGGTTGATCAGCGTGACGCCGAAGTAGGTCATGAACCTGCCCGGGTCACGGTTCAGGCCAGCCATCCAGTAGCTGATGACAGAGTAGATGATGGGGACGGGCAGGTCCTCCGTGACGAAGCGGGCAATCCTTCGAGAGAGCAGGAAGGGGAGGGCGGTGGCACAGCCTTCGCTGTGTTCGCGGTCGAAGACGGGCATGTCAATCGTGAGGCGGTACACCTCAAACACGAGGAACAGGTATCCCTCTAGCGCGGCGGTGGTGTACATGAAGCCTTCGCGTGAGCGGATGCCGGCCTGGTCCCGGCCCAGGTCGAAGAAGATGTAACCTGTGCAGAGGCCCATGACGACGGCCTGCATGATGGCTGCGAGCATACCCATGGGGTCGCGATATGTCGTCTTCAGTGTCCTCGACGTCATGACTTGGACCTGGCGGGCGAATGGGGTTGCGTGCCTGTCCGTCCTGGGCGGCAGCGGGCGCCCATCCTCATCTGCAGCAGGTATCTCGTCTGCCGGCGAGAACCTCGTCGCGCTCTCCTCGTGCCACGCCGCCTTCAGCCTCTGGACCCTGGCCATGGTCTCCGCCTCCAGGTCCGGACTGCGGTTGTCCACTGCGGCGAGATCGATCAGATACTCGGCCGGGTTGACGAAAGCAGGAGCCGCAAAGCCCTGCGACTCGAACCACGGGAGAGACCCAGCCATGGGGCCAGAGTAGACGGGCGAGCCCCGTGAGAGCAGGATGAGGTTATCGAACAGACCCCAGATCTCGGACCTCGGCTGGTGAATCGTCACCACCACCGTCCTCCCCTTCGCAGCCAGGTTCTTGAGCGTCCTGACAAGCTGGAACGCACTACTGGCATCCAGCCCCGTGGTCGGCTCGTCCAGGAACAGCACGCTTGGGTTCGCGAGCATCTGCACCCCTATGCTCACACGGCGCTTCTCGCCGCCCGAGAGACCGCGGTGGGTAGAGTCTCCCACCCGGGTATCTGCGGCCTCCTTGAGCCCGAGCTCCATGATGACCTCCTCGACCATGCGCCCGCGTTCCTCGGCGGCAGACCCCGGCGGCAGCCGAAGGTCTGCCGAGTACCGAAGCGTCTCTCTGGCGGTCAGGGTCGGGAGTAGGACATCTGTCTGGGTGACGTACGCGGACCGGATGGTGTCGATACCGGGTTGTGCGTTGAAGAGGACGCGACCAGACTGGGTGAGGCGGGACGAGGAGATGCGCGAAGAGATGGTGTTGAGCAGCGTTGTCTTGCCCTGACCAGTAGTTTCAGTACATACCGCATGTCATCACAGGTTGAGCTCGGGCGGTAAGACGTACCGATCCAGAGCCGCCGAGAATGGCCGTCAGGGTGCCAGGGACGAGAGAGGCGGACACGGATGTGAGAAGAGGCTTGATATAGGACGACGACGCGTCCGGTCCAGGTCCATGTCCAGGCCCAGGTCCAGGTCCAGGTCCAGATCCAGACCCAGACCCAGACCTCAACCCCCTCAGTCTCGCCTTGATGAGGTCGGCGTATGTCTCTGGTTCGAAGATAGAGGGGGAGGTGTCTACGGTCACGCTGAGATCGCAGACACAAACGTCCACCGGGGCAACATCGTCCAGGCTGAGCTGGTTGCCAGAGGGAAGCCCAGCGAGGGAGGAGGAGGCATGGTGAGGGGCGTGAGGCCCGACGGTGCTGATGTCCAGGCTCGTGGCGACGGAGCTGCGGTCGATCTTGTCGATCTTGTCCAGGTCGACGGCGACGTGAGGCTGCTGGCTCGTAGCACCGCCAAGAGGCTCTCCAGCGTCATGAGCATCTGTTGTTGAAGATGTCATGATGGGCAGAGAAAGAAGGAGGAGGAGGAGGAGGAGGAGGAGGAGGAGGAGGAGGAGGAGGAGGAGGAGGAGGAGGAGGAGAAGTGTGGTCTGAACAGCCCCGTTCCTCCTGTGCCAAAGAACTGAGTCGTACCAGACTTCAACGACGACGGCAACAGATAAGCAGCACCCGCTCAACATTGACTCGAGACCATGCCTCCTTGTTGGTATGAGCTATCATGGATCATCTGTAGAGCAGAGGGACACAGAGCCAGAGAGCAGGTCGGGTTTACGCGTGCGCCCGTACAGCTCGACCAAACGTGGTCGCGTAGAGGGGCACGTTGAGAACGGTGGGGAACTAAAGACGTAGTTCACTCAACAAGTCAAAGGGAGGATGTGCTAATCTAGAAGACCTGGTCAAAAGTGCTGGGTCAGGAAAGGTGAGCAAACAGGGCCAAAGTGGTCTAGTGTGTCTTGCCACCTGAACCACAACGAGTCCGCCGTCCATCCATGGATTTTCTCGCGGTGGAGTCCCAGAAAAAAAAAAAAGGGGGGGGGGCGGGGGGGCCGGCCACCCACCGCCCCCCCCCCCCCCCACCACAATCAGCCGCCATGGGAGGCGATGCCGCACCGGTCCTTTC
>JACWST010000350.1:0-29836 GCA_014850475.1 Cryphonectria naterciae | reverse complement strand
GGGGGGGGGGGGGGCAAATTTTCAACCCGACGTCAAAGGAATCATCGTTTAAGATGATGTCCCTCGGCGCAATGAATTAGGTAAAGACCACTTCCTGTGAGGTTGTGAATCCTCATGCCAAAACTAGACCAAGTATGAGTTGGCAAAAGGGCTCAATTTATAGGCGCCGAGAGGGGAAAACAGAAAGGAAAAAAAAGCTAGGAGGCCGAGCGATCTGAGGCTATATAGGCCTGGCCTGGTCTGGTGGCTGGGTGGCTGGGTGGCAGGCTGGCAAGCTGTGCATGGCCCAGGGCTAGTGACTCACTGGCCCTTTCTTTCGATTATAGTATATGTTATTTACTAGATTACAGATAGGTGTGGAGAGAGAGAGAGAGAGAGAGAGAGAGAGAGAGAGAGAGAGAGAGAGAGAGAGACGGAAGGAGACTTATGATGATGATAAGCAGCGCATCAGCTTTCTCCCACAGGCAACCGGCCGCATAGCATATTGTTATACAAAGCTACAATACAGCCATATTTTTCATGTGACGTTCAGCCAATGAGGCCAGGGCTTGTCTTTCTGGATGAGCCGGAAATGCCCCTCATCCGGCGAGTCCTCCCTACATAGCATTCAAACTAGAAGTCTTCGAGGAGTCATATGTTTTTCTAGCTTTCACAATAGCTGGATGATAAAATACATTAAGCGATAGTATAGCACTGAAGCGGTGAAATCCCTCCTCGTTCAGCCCGTCCGTCCTACTTAGCGCCCAGGCTAGATAGCTTCAGAGAGCACTATGAAGCTCCAGATTTCCGTATCCTTCAGCATGTGACAGAGATCAGAGCTGTTTAGATCGTACTAGACTTTTGGTGTAGACATATATAAACCCCTTGGCCCTCTTGATCTTCTCACTTTTCTGCTCCGGTTCACCCATTCTTCCTATCTAGAAACACCCACATTTACAACCCATCCCTTCCACAGCCCACATTAGCCCACTCATCTTGCCCACCAAGAACTTCCCACATCACCTCCACCACCACGACTGCATCACGCCCATCATGCTTTACTTGAAGAGCATTATCGTTACGGCCGTGACGGCCTTCGCTGGGTGAGTTTGAGTTCCAAACCATTCCAATAATACCTGAACGTGTCATTCACATGACCGACATAAATGCATGTTGCAGCAGAGAAATCCGACAATCCCCACGAGATCCGTCGTGACATCACCTTATGACTTCTTGTACTGTTTTGGACCCTCTGGCTACCTTTGCTGCGAGAACATAGCACCTCTTGATAAATCTGTGTCTTGAATCGGACTACTAACGCCAAACAGGTTGAGCGCTGGACATCCAATTGTCCACACTAATTTGACCATCCTTGATTCGACTCTTCCCGCTCATCCACCTATCACTCCTATGGATGCTGCAATAGGTGGTCATCGGGCCCTGGAAAAACGGCACCCGGATTGGAACATCAAGTTGGTCGATGCCTTCGAGAGTAAGTCTGCTCTTGAGACATCCTTGTGTACCGAGGTAGTAGCATGCTTACACCAGACTCATAGTGTTCGGCGGCTTGCCTGAGGCCAGGAAGTTCTGCCATCACAAATGGGATGGGTGGGCCGGCATTCATCTTGGCTCGACGACTCTCAAGGAGTATTGCAAGACCAAGCGCATTCTGGTGAATTGGCTTGACAAGCACCTTATCCGCATTTGTACGTTCAAGCGGGTGAAAGAGACGCATGAGCTCAACGTCCATGCCCGCACGGTCAAGTGGTTGCTCGATGTGTGCGACATTGATATGTCCTGAGAGATCTAGATGGTTTTCAAGTCAACTGAATTATGCCGAGTTCATTAGTTATATAATCGATATATGTATCAGCCATCTTATCTGGCGACCTGGTGTACCAGTGCAATCTTATGTTAAGAGTTCGGTATTATCGCATAGAGCTACTTGCGGCACCTGCATGGTAGGTCAGGGGTTGTTCCTTTGATTAGTAGTGCGTCTTGTCAGGACATAGGTTCATGAGTGAAGTAAGGAAATGTGAGATACTCTCGAGTAATGTATTCGCAGGTTACTAAATCTTTCCAGAGGTCTATTGGACTTGCGGCTTCCCCTGCTTCCTTATCGTCCAATCCTCCAGTCTTTAAGTATTAATGTATCAGTTCCTTCCTCTTGGGGAGCAGCACAATTCTACCACCCATGTCGCTCGATCTCGAACCTCGATGCGTTCCCGCTGATCCCTAGCTCAATGGTTCATGGGCTGAAGCAAGATCCTTGGCCCCGGATGTGTCGACGAGGTGGAGGATGTCGTGGGGGATGTCGGCGGCGCTGACCCCGAGGCCATGGTGCGGTATTTGACAGCGTCCGTTGTTGGATAAGTAGCCAGAGTCCGAATACGCCGCTTTCTGCCCAAATCTTATCTGTTTGAAGGAAAGTCAGATATAATGAGTATGTTGGTCGTGAGCGCGATGATAGAAGAAAGTGCTAACGCCTTTTTTCATTGGCCGAGAACGTTCAGATGGCTGGCTCAAGGTCCTCATACCAAACGGTGTGTGCCTCAATTTCCTGTGGTGCACGCAGGAGACAAGACCGACATATTCAACACTGCGCCATCAAAAATTGTATCCATCGCAGCATCAACCAAGACACAGGTGTGTGGTTCTGAACTGACCCAATTGGACCTGAATGGGCGAGATGCGTGGACAGGGACGTAGCGACACGATTGTAGACTCGTTGATTCTCGAGAAATACCGGGGGTTGGGGGGGGAGGGGTTGGCTGCGACCTTTCCGCTTCTGCTAGAGACAGCCTGAAGAGATCGACAGGTCGTCAGCAATATAGTTCAAATGATGTTAGCAACCTTGATAGGTTCGTACTTAATCCATGAGTTCGGTGGTCTTCAATAAGGCAGAACCAGTCCTATGCCAGGTTGGCTAGATTGGGCGGCTCGGTGAAGCGAATCACTCACAACATGTCTTTTTGCACAAATTTCTTGGTACTGCTGATACTCCACGGAACGAATAGAGTCATGAGAGTATTGCTTAAGTCCAGCGAGCGATGCATATCTGCCAGGAAACACTCGGCTTTGAAGAGTTCTCGAGGATGGGCTTGCTGAAATTTGGCAAGCTCGTGACCGAGATGAAGCAATCAATTCTGCGCACGGCATGGAATTGCTGGCCCTGTCCGATCGTATGCGTGGACCCCTTTCGGCCGCTACTAAGCCGTGTCCGTGGCGTAGACTGTCGCGAAAGCAATCGCCACTGCGTGCACTCGTTAGAACCCCTTATATCTCGTGACATGAAAATCTGATGTCAGCACCTTGGCAACAAGTAGGGTCGTTCACAAAGAGTTCATACAGACTTGGACACGCACAGGGAAGACGTGTGAATCCTTGAACTGCTTCTGAGTCGTGCTGACACTGGACTAAACTGAGGCCTACGATAGCGCGTCAGTTACTTCGCCAAGGCATGATCATGAGAGATGGATTGTTCAGGGGGAGCAGACACGTGTTAGGGCAAACAACGTACCAGGAGACAATTGGTATAGATTCGACCTCGTTCGATAGCAACAACAAGACACCAGACGCATGCAATGGCCTCTTCTGATGTGCACCCTTTGAGGCGCAGGGGCTATGGAGTGCACAATCGTACCCGGGAAAGATCGTAGTCCTGGCGCACGAGGAAGAACCTTATTAAGTTGAAGTCGTAAACATTTGCCGGGATGGTCAAGACTGGAGCGTTGAAACCGCGTAAAGTTGAAGGAGTATGGCTGGAGAAGCGGGTTGAACCTCGAAGTTGGGCTCTTTTGAGGTAATGAAACTTGTTGCACCGCGATGACTGAGGTGCGGGGCTTGAAACATGATCTGACCTCGAGGCGGGCTGAACTAGTTTAGACTGGGTTGTTGCACCATGAATGATTTGACTCGAGACGGACTGTACTGAATGTTTGGCGCTGTAGTGTGAATCGCAAAAACTCGTGGGATGAATGTGCTTGAGGTGGGACTAGACCGGAACGAGGCTCGCATTTACTAGAATACTCATTTCCAGGAACCGGTCGGAATATATCACAACGATGGATCATGGATGCTCACTGAAGAGAGCGTCGTTGGACCCAAGCGTTGCACGGCTGGACTGGACTGGACTGGAGATATGAAGATATGTCTTGATAGGAACGCGCTCCGGACCTGGGCAATTGGAAGACTCAAGGCTGTGCTGGGACCACTGGGCTGGAATGTGCGCCTGCACCTGGACAGTGAGGTCGACTGTACGATGGTGAAGACTATGGCGATGACAGTGAGACTGTGGGTTTTGACGGTCGCTCGACTCGCGCACCTTAGTTGGAGATGGCTGCTCTTCCGGAGATGCAGAGGTGATGAACCCCCATGAGCAATATGTGAAATGACTTGTTGGTGTTAATGAAGTCGGACTGAGATGACTCGGGTGACTCAGGCTGTGATTTTCGAGAGTCACTTGGTGGACTTTGTGAAGCTGGATTTGGGAGGCCAGAAATGCTTCGTCGAGCGATTAGATTGCTCGAGCGGCTGGGAGTACCAAGCGTGGTTACGCATGGTAGTGTGATGATGAAGATGGTGAAGCTGGGTTGGACTGGAGGGACAAGGTACTATGTCGTTGCCAATGTTAAACCCAAAGGTTGGCTGTTTGACGGTTCGAGATGTGCTGGATCGAAGAACACCGCGAATGGGCGTCAAGTGTGATGGAGACCATATGGTAGATTGATGGTTGATGAAACTGGACTGATGGCTGTGTTGTCCGCAGGATTGCTGAGCTCAAGTAATGGAAGGACTTGAGGTACGCTGGATGGACAGGCTGGCTGTGATAGATGTAGCTTGCTCATGTGGGTGTAGCGGACTGAACAATTGTGATGAAGTCGGACCCAACAAGCAAGTGGGTGAAGAAAGATTTTCGACCCGATGTGAGTGAAGTGAAATTGATGGGTGACTCGATACGATGGCGATTCGACCATGTTGGATGATGGTGACAGAGCGAGGTTCAGCGGTGTAATGGATGACCGCGGCTCGTTGCCATTTTGCTTCTGACTTGGCATCTGTGTGCTGTCCATGATTGACGACGGACGGTAGCTGTGCACACAGAAGTTCCCGGAAGGCACCCACGCGGAGGTGCAGAAAGCGTTGCCTTCCTCCCTTTCCGGGGCTTTGGTACATGAGACCCAGCAGCCGTCATGTACCGCTCGCGAAAAAGGGAAAGACGTTCAAAGCCCGCCTCAGGCCGTGCGAACACCCTTAAACCCCTAGCCTGTGCCAGAGGACGTAGGAGATAAGGGGAGAGGGATTTCAGGGGGGGATGCTATGGGCCCCGGAGATGTTGGGAGAGGTGGTGGAGGGGGGGTCCAAAGGGGTACGGGCGGCGGAGTCGGCAGACGTCCAGCAGCACGCAACCCAGGATCAGCTCTAACCTCCTCAACCCAACGCCAAAACTCGTCGTTCATTTCGAAATCGCTGGTACCACGAGGATCACCGTAACCGACGCATCTGGGCGACTGCATCCACGGCAGTAAGCAACCCCAGCCTCCAAAGACCTGGTGAAGGTTGCGTCGGACCGAGAGGTCCCAAGGGTTACGGCCTCTGTAGTACTGTCGGTAAACGAATTCGTCGGTCGGAACGAGCTGAATGGCGAACCATAGCCGGCCGCCTAGCCCCGCGGCATGCTGGCGAAGTTGGTTCATCTCCGGGATCGTGCGGTTCCTCATCGCTAAGTCGCGGATTTTCATGTGCATGTTGTGCCAGCCGAGCCACAGTACGACAGCAACTGCCAGGAGTGTTGTCGTCCCATGCATCAAGGAATCCAGTTGTTGCGGCATTGGCAAAGCAGCGACGGAACACGAGAACACGAGGATTGCGTCCAGGAACAGGAAGACGATGCTGAGAAGGTACGGCTTGATAGTGTCCAGGTACACAATCACCCGTAGCCAACCACAGAAATGATCATACACCGGGAGGTGCACGTCGGGTCGTCTTCGATGATCCTGTCGGTACTTCTCTCCGAGGTGAGAACAGTGGTACACGCGGTCTGCAAGCGAACGTTCCCTATCAACGCAGCCCTCGTTGGAATGGACGTGCTTGCAGAACCGTGGTCGTCCAGAGCGGTCTCTTAGATTGTCGGAAAGGTAGCCCATAGCGCAGTGAACATCCGATTGCATCGTCTGTCGCTTGCCCACGACTCTCGTCGATGGTCTCCGGGAGCCCACGACCGCACAACACCACGAGATGAGCCATTCGAGCCGCAGGAATCCATCAACGACCCAAATGCTCACCGCAGCGTACGCGGCCGCAGAGCCAAAAATCCCAGAGACATCTTCGATCGTCCCGTCCAACCACAGAGTTTGGTCTGCAAGCAACTGTCAACCAAGAGAACTTGGGGAAGAGGGGTCTAAAAGCTCGAGAAGACGGAGGAAAAGGTTTGGGGATCGGCAGCAAAAGCTTTTAGAACAAGCTTGAGGGAGGCAACATATCGGCGGCACGCAGAGGACATCATGCAAGGAACGGGGAAGAAGAGAATGGTTTTCGTACACGCAAACTCGTAGTAGACGGAGTAGGTCGACACGAGGAGGTAGACGAGGAGGCCCAGCACGATCAGCCACCCAAACTCCATCTCTACCAAAAAACTCGCAAACGTCGGCGGAAATCCCTCAAGGTTGTGAGAACAAATATCAGATAAGAATTTTCAGCAAATGATACCTAATCGTTCGAATCGTGAGACTTGTTGCTACACGAGTGTTCGGCACTGAGGAAAGGAAGAAGACGAAAAGGGAGAAAGGCTGAGAACGGGAGCGCAATGTTTTGAGGGTGAGCAGCACAGCTTGGCAAAAACACACGGGGGAAGGAAGAAGGAGCGACGACACCCAGCAGCTCCAGGGAAAGAGGGCACCCCAAGGAAGGCTAGACTTGTAAATACATTCTAGTGGAAGGAAATGACATAATTACCAAGTACTTACTTCCATCTATAGTCTTCGGATGACTGCCATTCTTATTACAATGACTAGCACTTAAGTACGTACTTAAGTACTTAGATGACTTGCAGCTCAACTGGGTTATGATGACAGGCTACTTGGAACTTCACTCAACTTAGAAATTGTCTTTAGAGACAGTGTTTACTGTTTAGACATTTATACAACGCAACCTTGACAGAACAAAGTGTATTTGATGCCGCCGGGTTATAATCCAGAGTTTTGAGAGCTCGTATGTTGTAAGGAACAAAACGGCGCATACTTGATAAGCTAAATGTTGCATATTTGTCCGAGGTGTAGATTTTGCTTTTCTGAGAGATTGAAAGGGATCTCAAATCACAAAGTCAGATGGTCTCACACCATGCTTGCTAGAGTGCCTGAGCTCGAGCATAGCAAGAGATGAGTCCGCATTCACATTCAGTGGCTAATACCGCTTGTATCGAATGGAAAATATTCTTAAGTGCTAGAATACTATAGGAGAATGGCCGGTACTGGTAACCACTGATCAAGTGAGCGTTACCGAGACACTCGAGCCAAATTACAAATCCTTGAGACCACTTGATTACAAGGAATAGCAAGCTCTGGAGGATCAGGCTCTCGATCCCAATTATCAGGCAGCTGATGCCATCATATTCCAAGCAGAGGCCACAGCCAAGACTTCAGCTACACAACATCAACCAAGCCAAGAATATCTCTGTACAACACCCTATATCTCGAAAGCATCATATTACCGACTACAATCAACTGAACCTGTTCTCCTACCAATCTCAATTCATGAGGCATACGCAGTGTCTTTCGATGATGGCCAAGCCCTGCTAGGTTACCAGGCCAAAGTTGAACCCGACCGTTCGCTACCACGTTTTTGGCCTCATCGAACCCAAGTCGTCGAGGAATTAGTTGGAGGCCGTGAGATAGTCTGTCTAGTTACAGTTAATGACCAAGGCCAAGAAATCTTATGCAGAGTCGGGAAGGCCGGGCTGCAGAATTCGATCCTCGAGCAAGAGATCGACTGTCTACGCAAAGTCTCACAGGCCTCTCCGGACCCAGAAAGTAATACGTCAGCTTGTCAAGTCCCAGCGTTCAAGGTTTTGCCGAGCACCCGAAAGATGGAGCCATCCTAGGGCTTCTGCGGGAGTTGGTGCCCGCCAAGTACAGTCTTCGAGATCTTGTGAACATCAACACTTTCAAGCTCGACGTTCCACAGGAGCTACAGGAGAAGTAGGCAGGCCAGATCAAGGAGACAATCCATAACCTCTACAACATCGGAGTTGTCTGGGACCACGCAAAGCCGAAGAACATCATTATTGACTTGGACGAAGATGCATGGCTTATCGAATTTGGTGGCAGTCGGACAAATCGCTGGGTCGTTAAAATCGTACAAGAGACTACTAAAGGCGACATATAAGGCCTTGCAAGGATTTCGAGGGTCTTGG
This sequence comes from Cryphonectria naterciae, assembly GCA_014850475.1. Taxonomy (NCBI): domain Eukaryota; kingdom Fungi; phylum Ascomycota; class Sordariomycetes; order Diaporthales; family Cryphonectriaceae; genus Cryphonectria; species Cryphonectria naterciae. The sequence goes on along the minus strand of JACWST010000350.1, from coordinate 21,447 downwards.
GTGCTAGAAATTGATGTATATCAGTGCAGCCTAGCCTAGACAAAGCGTCTGTGCTTCTAGACCCAAAACGATATCAAGTAGAACGAAGGGAGCGTTCTAGACGTGGCCGAAGTGTACAATTCTTCATCTACCTAATGTGCCTATAGTTTGAAGCCGGTACATAAATTAAGTGTCAGCATCCCGCTTCTCACTCCCTACTGCTTGTGTCGTCCTGACTTGCCCCTTAGCATTCCATTTTGCGTCGCCTTGGCAATCCCGTTTTCCAAGCGATCCTTAACGAGGTCACAGGAGGAGATAATATGACCTTCTTCCCAGATATGTGACCAGAATTATCACTATGGGACCGATGATGCGCGTTGGGAGTGAAGGTGGGTATACATATAAGCTAGCATCATGGTCATGTCAGCCAAGATTGACACCTCTTCACTAAGCTTGTTCTCCGTCGCGGGATTGGCCACCATGCGTCCAGATGACCAGCACTTGAGGGCCTGTCGGGTTTCGTAACAGAAGTGTTGAGATACAGCTCAAAGTCATCCTGGACCAAGCCACGCAGCTGTACCGAATGGCTCTAGTCCGCCGGGACCATTTAGCTACTGTTACTTTTGATTGTAGGTTTTGCTTCTCTATTGTACTTGATGTAGATTTCAGGAACCATAACTTCATGTGCGTGATGGGCTGTTCAGCCTCTCATGCATATGATGAGCACCATTTTTCCTCCGCTGAATCCCTTTAAACTATTCCTTCTTCCACTGTCCTCCACTCTCGATGCAAGAGCTTTTTGAACCTATGTATGAGCATTTGTAGTGCCACCAGATCTCTTCGACGCGCTTCGCGACGGCAAGGAATCAAGAGACAGGAATCACCTCGCCTGGCCTGTGAATACTGAGATAGGTTGAATCAACATAAGCACACAGTTGTCAGGAATAGATCCTATCACTGTGCTTTGGAAGGCTTGTAGGTTGCCCTCAATCGCGCAATTTGACTTTGCGATAGCGGCATGAACTGACAAGGCCATTCTTCAAGATCGGTCTTCTGCAAACTTATTTGCGATAGAAACTCATAGATATAGACGCAGTGTGAGCCGTCAGTATCTCGCCCGTTCTTGAGGCAGGAGCAGGTTGTGATAAAAAAAAAGGACACATTCACGAATAGATCAAACTTTGTTGATTTTCAAGGCCAAACAACTCCACAGTCATGATTTACACAGTCTTGCAAAATGCGAGGCTTTGCATTCAAATTGCTTTTTGAGTTTTATGTTTTCCTCTGGGGTTTCTACCTCTCAAGATATGATGGCAAAGACGGATCGCTGCTGTGACACCTTGGCGGCAAGAAGTCTACTTTCACGCTGTCTCCCGCGCTAGGGCTGGATTTGGGATGCCGGCATGACGCCCAGGTTCCTGAACCAGTCGTCAGATGGATCCATTGAGACCACACTCAAAGAGAGCTCAAAATGTGCCCCCCCCCCCCCCCCCGCCACCAGACAGGTTGTCTGTTCCGTCTCAAGGCAACGTGCAGATCCTGAGCAACGGTCACGTCTTTGTGAGCTTGGTTCAGGAGGGTGCCGTTACTGCGTATAGGAATGATGGCACGTCTTTCTACGCATATCTTGACTTGATCTCAGTTGCCCCTGGGGTCCAGAGCTACCGTGGCTTGTGGCTTCCGATACGAGTGGACTGGCTGGGTAGGTGAGCGAAGCACCTGCTACTGCAGTGTTTGACAGCGAAGTAGATGAGACAGTACTTTGTGTCAGCTGAAATGGAGATACCGCCTTGAATAAACCTGATGCTTCTCCTACCAGTGTACCATCGGTCATGGGCACGGCTGTTGGCACGTTTGGTCTGTGAGGGGCAGAGAACAAGACCGCCCTCCTTCGAGACCAGGTCGGGCGGTATAGGCAGTAACAAGTCACTGCCTAAGACGGTTGATCTGAGTTTCTGACAGAAGGGCTAGACAAGAGTGGCAAAGTACTGTCGATCATCAACAATGCCGTGGAGGTAGAGGTTGAAATCCATCATCCCGTGGGGGTCAATGTTGATCCATCTGCCTCCACCCAGCAGCAGCACACACTGTACGGCAATGAGATTGCCGAGTTGTCATCGATCTAATAAATAATGACTACTTTTTACTTCAGACTTAACACTTAGAGTAAGTAAACATTCCATGAAAAAAAAGGGTGGGATATTTTAAGGAACTATTGCGGGGGGGAGGGGGGAAGGCTTGCAATTATATGTGGGATCAAAGTGCTGTTTGTACGTATGCCGAGAATTGTGGGCGGCCGTGAAATATCATACCATGGGGCCTTTAATGAAATAATGATCGGCAGATCCGTTTCTAGAGAAGACCCAAAAGTGCGAAAGAATTTTACCATGTACAAAGTTCAGTGAGGAGTCTACACACGTAGCATAGGTCTAGGGTTAGGGCTAGGTACGATCCGATATCTAATCATAGCTACATCTTTCTCAACCAGGTGAATCTGGTTATCTGGCAAGGAATGTGACAGGGATTTCGCACAGAGGGGAGGGAGGGAGGCCTGTTGCAGGCTCCCAAGCACCCTAAAGTGCCTGAAGCTGCTTTGAACCCTTGTTTCTAAAAGATGGTCTGTGCTCTCCTGTCTGGCCGTCACTGCCGATTATATGCCTCCCTTTTGAACCTTGAAAGAGAGGCATTACGCGTCGCACTCGTCAAATCGCGAAACACGCAACCGACCTCTCTCATCTCTACCCAACACAACCACTCCTCCTCTTTTTTCGGCGGTTGTCAAGATGTTCGAATGCGGTACCTGCACCAAGGTCTTTCCAGCAGGATGGCGAGCCCGCGAGAATCACGGCAACGCCACTGGCCACCTGCGACCTCGCTTTGAATGCGATACATGCTTCAGAGCGTTCGCCTCCGAGAGTGCGCGTTGGCAGCATATGAACGACAAGAATCACTTCGAATGGGAGTGTGACCACTGCGATGAAACTTGGCCGACAAAGAATGCCCTAAAAAGCCATCAGGTTGACGATCACCTCTACTGTGCCGATTGTGATCGTTATTTTCAAAACGAAAACAACATCAGGATGGTCTGTGTATTGATATCGCCTTTCCTCAAGCACATAACCACCCAAACAAGCCCCCGTTTTTCTGATATGTAAGGCATTTTTCTATAGCATCTGAGATCTCGCGTACACCAAAGCACCAAAATCGTCTGTCTCTACTGTAAGACGCAGTGTACCACTGCCACGGGTCTCTGCCATCATCTAGAGCGTGGTACCTGCCCCAACGCCCCAAACCTCGACCGAGACACGATCTACATGATGGTCAGACGCCTTGACCCAAATGGTGTCATCTCCAAGAAGCTTATTGGTTGGCATGGGACGGACAAGTACGAGGCAACCGACTTAGCCTGGAATGGCTATAATTGGGCCTGCTACCTCTGCCAGAGGACGTTCAAGACACACGGCGGTCTCAACCAACACCTGAATTCCCCCGTTCGTAAGTAACACGCCGTTCAAGCCCTTGTTAGAGAGAGTGTGTGTATGTGTGTTGCCAGGACATGGAGTCTTACTCATGACCGCACAGATCAGCAAGCTCTATACCACTGTCCAAAGTGTCGAAAGGAGTTCACGACCCTGGCTGGCATCATCAATCATATGGAGAGCGAGACTTGTGGCTTCATGAGATTCGAGGCTGTTCAGCGGAACATTGATGGCCTGGTCCGCGGCGATCGGCTCCTCGGATATTGAATTGTGAATAGAAAAGGATGCCCCCAAAGGCTATAGGCACTTATTCAGTTAGGAGAACTGTGACATGACCATGGTGAACGTGCTTCAGATGACTACTTCACCTTGTCTTATGTTGTCGTCAGGATGTCCGTCTGAAATTTTCGACCGGGAAGAGTCTTGGAACCGCTGTAGCATCAGTGTAGACGTTCCAACTGTCCATACCCCCAGATCTTACCAAAGGTCTTGCCAAAATAACAATAACAAGGACGATGAGGAGGAGAAGATGAACAAGAAGAGGCCTTTTGACGATCGTTAATACGTTAGTAGATAGGCCTTGGCGACACGCGAGTAAGAACGTGTCCTAGACTCCCAGTAAAATCGATGATCGATAGGGCTAGGAGGGTCTGTAGTGGAGCAACAAGCTACTATCCCTTTCTCTCGGAACCGAGTCCAGGGTCCAGGGTGAGAGAGATATTTATCGTGCGAATCACGACAAGGCCGAGGGCTCGGCCCAGCTAGTATCCCTTGTAAACAATAGAACAGCATTAACATGAATATACTATAGCATCAGCGATAGGGCTAGTCTGCTCGAGGAATTCCCAGACGAGATGCAAGTCTATCATTCGTTGCTAGCTGAAAGACGAGACGTGTGAGATGAAGCCGCATCCGCGTTTTGCACCGAAAATCAGATCATATGTTAAATTGCTTGGCGGAGTCACCCTATCTAGAACTTAGAGTCAAGTTTGAGGATGCTTTAGCTGACACTAGGCTCGGATATACGGCCGACAACGATAGGACCTTGTCTTTTTTTAAACTATAGAAAGAATGGGCTCTTGATAACATCAGCGCACACCATAATAACATGGGACACACCACACGGCTCTCGGAAAGAATCGCAAAGTTAGGGACGACGGTGACCCCCGTGGCAAGCACACAACCAATGAGTGGCACGAGTGGCTGTGTACTCATAAATGACGGCCCCATCACCCGAAGACTTGGTTCAACACTAGCACATAGCACACCCACAAAAACCCCCTTAGCCGCACCGCAATCTTTGCCCGTTCTTGATATGCGGCCCGATCAGGGGTCTCGTAGGCTGAAGAGTGGACGCCAGAGGAAAAAAAATCTGCGGAATGGACTATCGTCCGGTTCCGCAGACCGGGCCAAGGACAGGCAGAGACAGACCAGAGAGAGAGAGAGATCGAGAAATCAGGGGAAATGTGGGTGATGCATACCCACTGCGACGTGCTCCGTAGACCTTATTTGATCGACCGCTCCCCGGATGAATAGTCCTCACTGTGCAGTCCCAGAGTGATTTTGTAACTTCACCACGTGCTTGTGGATCGAGTGACGACACCTTTCCAGAAGGTTTTGTGCGATCTGCGCACGTCTGTCTGAGCAGACTCTAGACGCGCAGCAGATGGGACGCGGGATATAAACCACATCCCCTCAGGCCAACACTAGGCTTCTTCCTAGCCTTCTCGTCGTCTTGCCACGGGCGAGATCATTGAGACTACCATGTCGGCTCTTGTGGCAGAACTATGGGCGTGGTACGGACTGACCGTCTTCGTTGTCTGCGCTCGCCTGTAAGTTTTCCCAAGGTTTCCTTCCTTTTCTTCTTCTTCTACCAACTGGTTAAAGCCCAGGTAGAATCGACTCGCTTGTGACTTGGTAAATACTCATCACATCTGTGTCCAGATTATCTCGAAGGCTCCTGTACGGGACCTTCAGCAAGCTCGGCGCCGATGACTACATTATGGTGCTTGTCTTGGTAAAAACTCGAATAACCCCCCCCCCCCATCCCGGTCAGGCTTTTCTCTCAGAAGAGTGCTGAGAAGAATCTTTTCTAACTGTTATTGATCTACACAGATGATTTTTACTGTGCTTTCCGTTGGCGTCCACATTCTAACCTATACACCAACAAATCTAATTGATCCATCCGTCCCCGTCGACCTCACCGCGGAAACTGTCAAGACGAGGATCTTTGGTTCCAAGATGGTCATCGTGGTCGAGCAAATGCAGATCTTAACCATCTGGTCTGTCAAGGCTTGTTTGCTCGTCATGTACCACCGATTGACGTGAGTGTGCTGCTTCCTATCACGATATCCATTGATCAAGTCGATGTGTGCGAGGGCCAGTGTGTCACTGGCCCCGCTAGGCCCGGCACCCTCTTTCCCACCGTCTTCTTTCCTTTCCTCCCTTTCTGCAACGCATCAATACACTCATTTCCATACGATGTATACTATTGTTGCTGACGTTGGTCTCCCTTGAAGAACGAGTCTGAACCACAACCTCGTCGTCAAGCTTGTGGCAGGATACGTCGCAGTCGGTTTCGTCGTCATGGAGGTACTCTTCTTCGGAGTATGGTGTCGGCCATTCTGGCATTACTGGAAGGTCCCCATCGACAACAGTACGTCCTCCTTTTCTCTCCACCCGAATCTGAGGTTGGAAATTGTGTAGGAAACTAATAGAGATGCACAGTTCAATGCACAGCGGAACATAACCACATGATCACAAACGCTGTCGTCAATATCTCGTCTGACATCATGATCATTCTGTTGCCGATGCCCATTTTCATACGGGCCAAGCTAAAGATGAAGAGGAAGCTGACGCTTATTGGTGTCTTTGCCTTGGGAGCATTTACGGTATGAAGACCAGATGGAGAGTCCTTGGACTACTCTCCCTCCCCATCCCCCCCTTTCCCCCCTTGCTGGGGCCCCCACCGGGCGGTTATTACAACCGAGAGAGGAAAACAAAAAGGCAACACCTCTTACATACACACATACTAACAGCAGATCCAGATTCTATCCGCGATCCTCAACAAGTATTACAGCTTCTCCGAGACATACGGAACTGAATGGATCTACTGGTACATCCGCGAGGCGGCTACAGCCATCATCGTCGCCAATCTGCCCTTGACCTGGACGCTGCTGCAACGTCTGTTCAACCTCGGCTCCTTCCACAGCAAATCCTCGAACCGACGCACTACGATGGGCCAAGGGACCTCGCGATTCCGATCCGTGTACGGGAACCTCAGCAGCCGCATCAGGGAAGAGACGCACAGCGTACGAGGCCAAAACACCAAGGACCCCGAGTTCACTTCAACGGACAGTCAGGAACAGATTAACGGATCTTTCGGTATCCCTCTGCAGATATACCAAAAGAATGAGGTCCACATCACGACAGAGGCGGCGCCTGAAGGTGGCTCATCACCAAAGTGGAATGCAACGGCAATGGGGGTGACGTTTGCGATGGAGACCAACAGCCACGCGAAGTCGTCTGATGATCAAGCTTCAAATAGTGAGACAGAGCATGGGGTTGTTACAAGAGCTTATCACGAGGTGTAATAGTCCGGATAAGGTTGGTCGAGCCAGAGTTCGAAAATCAAAGCGCGGATTTGATAAAGCTGCTCGTTACAATGACATGAAAGCTAAATTACATGATAATATTGAAACCTAAAAACTCCATTTCCTGGGCCGCATTTGAAACACGGCTAGGCCGGCAAGCAAGTATAAGTCATGATGCGTCATGGCTAAGTAAGTCATATGATATTAATCATTGTGTACGTCGCCCCTTTATCACACAGCAGATACTTTCCGGAAAGGCTAGTTCATGCGCAAGCCTCGGTCTGTTCCCCGCCCCATTCTACGAATTTAGCTGCAACCCCCGTTCCCCCTTCAGATAGTCCTCTCATCGACGTTTCGAGTCCTCCGGGAAGACTACCCAGCCTGCCCCAGGGATAAATATAGGCCCCACTCTTGTCAGGTGTCAGCTCAGAGCTGAGGGCAGCCCAAAGCTCGGTGTTAAGCCCCATGAATGGGTTGATGTGCGATAAATGTGTCCTATAACCGCCACATTTGTCAGTGCGCATACGCCATTAAGCAGTCAAATAACGCAGCACAAGGATCACACCACCTACTGTGATCCAGCTATCCACGCCGGTCCAGTCCCGCTGCAGCTGTGTGCGCAGATTCCCGGGATTGAAACAACTCCCACTCCCGTCTCCGGTATCGTCTTGGCAAATTCTCGGGCTAGAAACACATTGCCAACTTTCGTCTGCCCGTAGTTTCTCTTCACACCTCGGTCTCTAGGACGACCGTCATCACCAATGATGATTCCATGCGGTTGAGATGACGAGAGTTGCACGGCGATAGAAGCAGTCCACGCGACACGCACCCTAGCCGTCGGCGAAGAGGCGGCAGTCTTCGCAAGAAGAGCTAGAAGAATTTGGTAGAGAAGATAGGGACCCAAACAGTTAGACCCTACTTGTAGGTCGTTTCCTTGGGCATCGGTGCTACGCTCTGGGGGATACATGACCTATAAGACCATGGATACAATGGATTGTTAGGGAGGGAGGGACTGTGCATGGATCGAGACCATATGGGGGGACTTCGAAATCACGGAATAAAACGTACGCCAGCATTTTTCATGAGCCTTCGAGGCGCTTCTCTTGGGCGACAAAAGTCTCGACAGCGGGCTTGACGGTAAGAGGTCGGACAGATCAAGATAGAGAGGGGTTCGAAACGACCCTTGCTCCTAGGCCATATCTCCTTGAGACTCGATATCGCCTTGTGGCCTTTTGATGCAGAATGGCCTTCGATCCAAACAGTTGCATTGTGGCCGTAGAGAATCTTGCTCAATTCGAATCCCAGGCCGCCATACCCACCCGTGATGAAGAAGACCCACTATGCGAGGGGTAGTGAGCCACTGGCCCCCATTATCGCCAGACACCCTCTATCTAGATAGCCTCACCTAGATAGCTGTTTCCCTCGATTTTTTCCTTTCCTTCCCTTTCTTTCCGCAGCACTTCAATCAACTCATTTCCAAACCTACAGTATACGAACACACGCTTCGGAGACATAGGAATTTGGGAGAGACGCAAAAGACGAAGGGGTAAGGGGGGCTTACTCGTCCTGTTTGGTCGGGATAATTCTTCTCTGTGAGGCGTGCTGGTGCGATGAAGAAGAACTGGCCTAAGATGTTTCCCATAGTGTAAGCGAGAGCACACTTCTTGAAGGACTATCGATGTAGCTCGAGGGGAATGCCAAAGAAGGCCAGAGTTAGACCGTCGCCAATTGCGTCCCCCTTTCTTAGCTTCAAAGTTCAGCTTCCAACTGCGCAGATGAATTCAGTCTCACGTGTCAATGCACATGGCTCTGCCCACACCATCCTCCAAACTGAATGTGACTCGGATTTATCGGCAACCCCGCCCGTAGTCTTTGACGGATTTGTGGCTTGCAGGGTGACTGCTCAGTTATAATCCGGCTTTGCTGTCGGTGAGGCTGGCGAGAGGAGACTTAGTGATGAGAAGAGAAAGTACAACCCTTGAGTGTGGTACCAGGCAAGTAACTGATGAGATCCAAAGAACTTCATTCTGAACGAGACATCGTCAGCCTGGCAACATGTGAAGGCGTCACTAATATGTAATTACGCACGACACACATAAACACGACGGAATATCTGACAGGTTCAAAGTAATAACTTGTAGGGTTGAATGAATATTTTCTCCCTAGTTGTAAGTATAAACATTTCATATCGTGCTATCCTTGAACACTGAACAGCGCCCTGCCTTGAGGATCTAACTACTGCGTAGGTCTTACTCTGACTTAATCAATCACCACAATTTGGACAAAGGCTTTCGCAGGAAAATGTGGGGACACAAAGACCTGGTAAGACCTTGAAAGAAAGATTGAGTCGGAGGACCTTGCCAAGCTGATATCCAACTTCAAGATGTTTGTTTCCTCAAGTCTTCACCGGGGCTCGGTTGTGTATCATTGCCGAAGGTAAGATTATAGACAGTAGTCTGTGATCTCAGGTTGCGGCGGTGGAGATGATCGTGTCATGTGTCTGCGAAGGAGTGTAGTCAGTACTAATTATGGTATAAAGGTCAATCGTTGATCAGCGAACATGTGAGAGGACTGATCGCCAGCTCTTGACTGCGTATGTGCAGTAATCAGGGTGGCTGGCGAGACCAAGGTATCGACAACTTTCCGATAGAGCGAGGGGGGAAACGGTCATCACAATTTGTCACTCCCTGTTCTTGATATCAAATGATTTTAGGATCAAGTGATTATATGTCTCGTGGGATAGCTGTCTGACAGACTGGGAACCTGGCTTTCCAGCTTCTCCACAACACGCGGCGGAGACGAGGTGGTATGTGTAAAAACTGGTGGAGAGTTCGTGATACATGTGAGAAGATTAGCGACATGTGATGGCAAACTTGCCCCATAAAAATTGTGGATGAGGGCGTATATATGGCCGAACGTGGCAACATGCACACGGTGTCGTTCACGCCATGATGAACTGTATATGTCTTTATAAGTGCCGCCGTCTGCTGCATAAACGATGAAAGCACGAGGAACGACAAGCTTGTGGAACCCGGGTCAAGATGGGCCACCTACAAGCACACCCTCGAGGAATTATTTTCGACCTTGGCGATGTCCTCTTCACCTGGTCCGCCAACACGAAGACCACCATCCCAGCCCGAAGGCTGAAAGAGTTTCGCTCAACGTCCGTCTGGTATAGTTACGAACGTGGTCGAATCACTCGAGAAGCCTGTTACGAACTATCTGCTCGAGAATTTTCCATCCCCACGTCTGAGATCGCAAAGACCTTTGTCCAGGCTCGCAAGTCTCTGCAACGAAATGACGCTATCGTCTCGTTCCTTCGTGAGTTGAGGAAGGACCTTATGATTCGGGTATACGCCATGTCGAATATTGGCAAAGAAGATCTCGATGAACTCGCGACAGAAATGGAATGGCCCCTGTTTGACCGAGTGTTCACTTCAACAGTGGCAGGTATGCGAAAGCCAGACCTAGGATTCTACAGCAACGTGCTTAACTGCATTGGTCTAGCCGGCGACCAGGTCATCTTCATTGACGACAAAGAAGAGAATGTGCTTGCAGCACGAACGGTGGGCATGCGGGGGTTGACTTTTGAAGAGTCGACAATTCAAACGCTACAACAGATGATTGATAGTCCAGTCAGCAAAGGCTGGAAGTATCTGTTCCAAAACGTAAAGAACTGTGACTCGGTCACAAGCAGTGGAATCTCTTTCGCAGATAATTTTGCGAAGCTATTGATCGTGGATTCATTGCAAGACCAGTGAGCCAGTGGTGCTCGAGATGTGGGAAGAACGCGGAACTCTCATGGATCTTAGCTGGGGATCCAGGACGACGTGGAATTTCTTCGCCGGTAATGAGATTTCACATGCATCACAACAAGTTTAGGAACGAAATGACTGACCCTTCGACGTCTATAGACAACCCAGCACTTATTCCGGAGAGTGTGTTCCCTAATGACCTTAACACGACATCTCTCGCTCTCACGGTTCTTCCACCACCACCACCCAAGACCGTCTCCTCGGTTCTCGACACAATGGTCGCATATGTCAACGATGATGGTACTTTCCAGGTGAGGCATCAGATCACTGAATCGTGATAAAAGTGGACGAACTTTTCTTGCTAATTAGAACAACAGACGTATTTTGACCGTGAGAAACCTCGTGTTGATCCTATTATCAGCGCGAATATCCTTGCCCGCTTTTACCATCACGATCGCGGCCAAGAGTTCGAACGAACACTCCACCTTGTGCACAACGTGCTTCTGGACCGATCTTACATGCGAGGAACCCGGTATTACTCTTCTCCAGACTGTTGTTTGGGATTCATTGGACGCTTGCTGCGATCATCGAGCGATGCAAATCTCTAGTCTACTCTGGGTCCGCTCTTAGAGTCCCGCGTGCGTAAACGACTCGGTATGGGCGGCAACGCTTTGGATCTGGCTATGCGCATTATCACGTGCACCCAGCTGGGGATTGCATGTGAGGATGACCGCTGCGCTCTGTCAGACTTGCAATGCGAAGATGGAGGCTGGGAGGCTGGTTGGCTGTATCAGTATGGTTCCACGGGGATCAAGATTGGAAACCGCAGCGTGACTACTGTCGTGGCGATTGCAGCACTTTCTTCCTGAGATGCCGCTGAGTTTCTTCACGGGCAAGAATCAAGCCCATCATATGTTCCTATGCTTCTTCTATAGATCTGGTGGCACATGTTTAAAGTCAAGTTTCAATGGTTATTGTAGCGCTGTGTAACAGAAGTCCAACCCCTATAATCTACTGTACTGTGATGACAGCGTCTGCTGCTAAAAACTCCTCAGCAATGTTGAGTCCGCCAAGCGAGGTGTACCCGCAATTGTCCAGGGTTGTCGAGATCGTGGTGCTATTCACAGTGTAGTTCGAGATGGTGAATCCCGTGATGCTGACGGGTATTCCACTGCCGTCCGTCCAAACCGGCAGCTGACTGGCGAATATAGAATTGCTTCGGTCGCTGAATTTGCCGAGACTGACATTCTCGATGACCACATTCTCGTAATTGGCAAGAGGCACAATCCGCATCAAATTTCCCCCAATGCCTTCTGACCTGATGTTGCCGAAATAGACGTCCTTGACAGTGCTGCTAAGATCTGCGGTGTCCGTCTGGGTCTCCAGATATCCGTATACCTGATTCGCACCGATGATGCTTGGATGCGACGCGTTCGAGCTGTATCTGCTGTGAACCACATCAACACTATCGACCGTGATGTTGGTCAGGTTGCGGCTTGCCCAGCCGAATTGAATCACAGGCGCAGTCTTGCCCTTCCACACAACGACGTCGCTGACAGATATGTTGGAGCCATATGTCTTGATCGTATCGTCGTTGGAATGATAGAAGGTATCGCGGACGGTCGATCCTGTATACAGGGTGGTGCCGTCCGTCTGCCCAAAGAAAGCCCCGACCTGCTTGTAGTCGGATTGATTAATTGAAATGCTGTCAATGTCGCCGAAGAAGTCGATGCTGTTGAATGGGGGCGAATTTGTCGTCACTCCGCTGATCACAAAGGTCTGGTGGCTGTCTCCCGTGCTATAGCCGCTCCACATCCGGAGGTCGTCGCTGTTTGATGCGTTGTTGGTGTACCCTGATGCGGTGTTCGCTTGGTAGACATACTGCTCCCCGGATAGCACGCCGAAACCGGTTGCCTTGATGATGCTCGAGGTCGTGGTGAACTGGACTGCTCCTTTGACGTAAGCACCAGGAGCAAGATAGACCCAATCGACGGAGCTAGAGAGGACAGCATGGTTGGTTGCCGTCATGTAGTAGACCCCGGGAGTGAAGTAGACGTTGGTATTGGTGATATTGCTCAAGTCTGGGACGAGGCCAGGGTAGACGACGTATGTCTCTTGCGACGTCTCGGAAGGGACAAGGTCGGACGATGGAAAAGGACTCGCGAAGATCAAGAGAGCGTCATGTGGCTCAACACCCATGACAGGCATGTCGTCTGTGAAATTCGAGACGTAATTCGGTCCATCGGCATGCCAGTCCTGAACGAAGTCACACTCTGTGCCATTGCAGCCGTTGCGGTAGCTGTACAGATTGTCTTGAAACTCGACAGAAAACCGGTAGCCTTGGGCGCGATACGGCACCAAAACATACACGTTTCCAAGGCCATCGTCGGTGACGTTGAGACTCAGGTGGGTAGGTCGTATCACAACATCGCTCGCGGTGGTGAGGTTGTTGCCGTAGCGGGAGATTTTCACCCAGGCATCTGAGTTATATAAAAATTGCGTCCAGCCCATGGTGATCCAGATGTCTGCCTCGATTGTGATCGAGTCGTCTTCCGTGGATACCGAGCTGGCATTACCCGGAATGACAATATTCCCTTGGCCATTTCGCGGTATCGTCTCGTATACGAAGGAGTTGTAACTGCAGTGACCGATCTCTTAGCTTCTGATCATTGGCTCACTGTCATTTGATGGAGAAAAAAAATGGTAACATACTAAGTCTTATTTGAATCCGTTGTTGACTTCACCCATGTTGCGTATACATGCGACTGCCGCACATTTTCATCTTGCACGGGAGTCTCGTAATTGAACTCCCCATTGTCATGCCACCATGTTTGTAGATCTGAAGTCGAACAAGTGACATTGCTTGCTGCTGTGATGTCACCGAGAACGAGGTCGAGTGTGAGAAAGAAGCATAAACGATTGAATCGCATGGTTAGACAGAGCGCCGAAGAGATCCCTCGGCGACGGAGTCACAGCTTTGCGTCGGCCCAGCCAAGAAGAAGAATAGAAATAATCAAAAGAAGAGAAGTCGACCAAAGGCTTGCTTGTGAGTATAAAAAGAGCGTGAAGCACCTAGGCGATCCAAAAATGTAAAAGTCTCCTCGCAACTCACTCGGAGGCAAGGGAGATGGTGCAAGCCACGACGATGCGAGGTTGCAACGAGATGCAAAAGCAGCCGCTCAACGGTAGGATGGAAGGGAAGAAAGACATGTCCTCGACCCCTGCGTGTGTATATGTGATATTATTCAGGAGCAAATCTCATCCGAAAAAGGGAAAAGGGAAGTCGTGTGGGATTCCCGAATATCGTAGGTGCGGCAGGACCTGCCCCTGGCTCATTTTCGCTAGACATATTTGGTAAAATGAAATTGTTGGAATCGATTCCTTGACCATGTTTTGTGCCTGCCTGTTCACAACCCTGTGACAGAGGCGCTTGACATGCATTGGGGCCATGCAGCAACGGGGCGCACGCGCAAAGGCGGCACAGACGGGTCACACGGCTCCTTGACTGGACCACGCATGCTGGCGGCTAATTATGGGCCGCCTTGAATGTTCTAGGCTGTGGGGGTTTGTTTCAGATGATAGGGCCGGGAGGATCCCCTGATAGAAGAAAGAAGAAAAAGGTTTTGTGACGACCTGACGTGCACCACCTTGTCGTACATACTTAAGCAGCGAGCATTCCTCCTTGTGACTGTTGAGAATTATCAAGGCACAAGCTAAACACGGAAGGCAGTGTCCAAGATCAAATCGGACACCGAATTGATCTGCGTGATAAGAGACAAGAACCAAGACGGAGTGGCTGTAGCGCGGGTCTCTTGCCATACTGAGGTGTCAATACACAGAAACCGCGAATAAGTCAGCGAAGATTGAAATCGCAGCCAAAAAAAGTTTTACCATGGTATTTGAGCGCTCGTTGTTCCGTTCTATCTCTAGGTGCATAGTCATGTGCTACACGGAGTTCCTTAGTCTATTTGTTGCTTCTTCTTCTTGTTTCTTTCTTGGCCTATCGCTGGCTGCAAAGCTGTATCGGAACGCGTAAGCTACGAATCTAGTCTCATGTGGCATCTTGACCCCCTTGGCGGTCTGTGAGCTCTTCACAGACAAGCCACACCCTTGCGTCTAGTCCGGGACAAATTTACGCTCATACACCCTTCGACACCCTTGCATGTGCCTTTTGACTGCTGCAAAGCTTCGTTTCCCCCAGCCCGAAGATCAACGCATGAGTAGTTGCGACCTAAGTAAGGCATCATCGTTGCCCCTCAGTTCGACGACGTTGACGTGCTATAACTGGTCGGGCCGTCTAGGATGGTAAATGGTGGGTAGCCACAGCATATACTTGACTGCGTCACACAGCCGTAGGGATCTAGGCAAGTGTTGGCTGTGCACGGTGCGCCTGGGCAGCCCGGGAGGTCCGTCCCACAGCAAGTCGTCGAGTAATCTCCACGATAACAAGTATTAGGAGGCGAGCACTGGCTGTCCGCCGAGCAAGTCTGACCCGCCGCCCGGTAGCTGTTGGTGAAAGAGGCTGCGTTCGTAGTCGCAGGAGTGATGGCGTTACTAGATAACGATGTTGAGGTAGGAGTGGTTCGTGTGTCAAGTTGACCAGGCTATGCATGATCTTATTAGCTATGTGCTCGTACATGGCCACAACGTAATGAATTAAACACAGCATGTCACAGTGCTTACAGTAGCTAATGTCGACTTTGTTGCGGAAGTTTCTGAAGTAGAAGCAAGGAGTGATGCCGTCTTCGGTGACTGTCACATGTAGCTATGAGCACAAGTCACTGAAGCGGAATAATGGCAGATAACTTTCGATTAGATGTTTCCATTGCTAGCAAACTCACATTGACGCGGATTCTTCTTTGATGACCACTGGTAGAACGATACCGAAAGCGACAACGAGAAGGATGCACAGACCAAAGCCGGCAATGATAAGAGGGCCTTTCCAAGGTTCTCTCGTTTTGTTGATTCTCGTTCTGGTGCGTGCTTCATTCCCAATTCTCATCAATGACCGGTCCTGGACCCTATTTGCGGTGGCTGCTCTATGTGAGGCAGCATTAGTGTCGTACGTCGTCATTGAGATTTTCGGTGTGCCTCTAGCGAATCAATTCCGATGTTGCAGCAGCAGCGGTTCATGGGGCACTACACCATCTGACGAATGTGCATAATGTAAGGCTTTAGTGCAACTGGTTATCAACTGAGGTGTTGACACGTCAATACCTTTAATACCTTTTCGATCAATAAGGCTCTGTATGCAATACATCCTTCATGCATGTTTATTCAATAAGGCTCTATGTGTAACCCAAACATTGATGAGGCGTTGCAACCTTGTGGATACATACTTTTTAAATTAAACCGGTTTGATTCTAAATTCACTCACTCTCACACACACACTCGGACACTCCGACACGGAATGTGCATTTCTTACATTTGTACTCACTGGTGGCGAGGATCGTGAGACGGGCTGTGATTAGGGAGGCTGCCCATCGTCTGGCCACAAGTACAAGTCAATATAAGGTGGATGAAACAATTTTAGCCCCTTCGTCGCTATTCACAACACTACAGAGCCTCTGAATTTAGGCAGTGTTCCAAGCCTGTGTTGTGTTGAATGGTATCTAGTGAGGCCCAAGTGAATATTATATCAAGGCTGAGGGACGCGATCCAATAGCAAAGTCTTCGCCGCCTCAGTTTCATCTGCAGATTTTTCAGGCGATTATTCAGCTTATATTGGAGCTGGCCCCCTTTGTAGGTCATAACTTGGTACATGCAGCATACTACTTTACCCCCCGTCATAGTATCGCACAGACGTAAGCTCACCCTTCTCTCACCATCCATGGATGCCTCTTGTGTATTTCAAGGCTCCCGAGGTCGCTTCCAAAAAAGAAGGCGTCCCCCCCACTCTCTCCAAACAGAAACTCTCGGCTCAAAGACCACTCTTCTCACCACCCTCCTACACAGAAAGTAAGATCAGGCAGCTCTGCAGCATAGGCTGCCTTCATTCTCAACCCATGGACCCCGGGACCATCATAGGTGTGGTGGCAAGCACGACGCAGTTGGTGGCGTATGCAGCCTCGTCTTGCAAAGTTGTTCACCGGCTGCTGCAGCGGATTAAGGATGGATCGACGTGCTCGGACTATGAGGAGTACACAAGTGCGGCTCAACACCTTCTTGCGGTTCTCAAGCAGGTGTCCGAGCTCCCACCCCTATCGAAAGAATTAAACGACTCCTTCGCGCAGCTGATGCTGGATATATCTAGCCTTGCCCAGCGTATAACGAAGGAATTCGAAGAGCGCCCTTCCTTGACCAGAGTTCTCTATTTTGCCACCTTTCGCAAGGCTGCGCTATCCGAAACCTTTCGAGCTCTTGTGTCCAAGAGGGATTCTCTGTCTTTGCAACTTTTGACTTATATCAGTTCACAAATGTCTCATAGCAACAACATGGGGTGCAATCAGAGTAGGAATTCGGCCCACCACGGCCCAGGAGATCCACCCGGCGCTGGAATGTCGAGGCAGCAAGCCGAAGCTGTTCAGAATCCAGGGAATCCCCCGGTAAGCCTATCATCCATAGTTCTTGGGATTACACGCTCTGACCTTGTTTTAGAAGCTGGGGACTGATCCCACCGCTGAAGGTCTTACTATGACGAGAAACACCGTCACAGATTCCCTCTTCATACTCGGCTGTCCCGTGCATCAGACTGAAGAAGCTCCCCCTTAGAATCTACCCATGAGTGCGAGCCGTAACCAGGTCAAGAATGGAGCTGCTGTAGCCGTTGGTCAATTTACCTATGATGGTATAAACGGGTGGGCTCAGGCGCGGGGAGAAGCGCGCGCGAGGGAGGCCGAGGCGCGCGCGAAGGCGCAGCCACATCAAGTTCACGTTTCACATCAATTTCATTCACACAAACCATAGAAAGCGAAAGATATGGCAAATATTGGTAGAAACAAGGTGCTGTGGTTCGCTTTTCTACTATAAAATACGGATTTTCTTGGGTCTTTGGGACCATTTTCGGACGGCAAAGAGGTACAATTTCCGAAACATCTTTTATGAAATATCATGTCCCAGCAGTCTTCCTAGTGTCCATTAACTATATAGCGACTTGTGATGTGAGCTTCTGATCCAAGGGATGCCATAAACAGGTCATATACACAAGGCTTTTCATGATCGCGTCCTTGTTCTTTTCCTCGATGCCATACGGACGGTGGCCGACAAGCTCTCCTCGTGTATTTTGATCGTCGTAGCCACGCTAGTCCGCTTCCTCTTCGTTGATGTGGATACAGGTGTCGTGATCGATGTGACGGGGCTGGGCGCTTCTTTCGTAACCTCAATCTTGACCGCCTTCAGATCTGGTGAATCCTCCAGCTTCTGGGCAAGCCGGTCCGAGAACGTCTTCAAATCAGCCGTAAAGAGAACCGAGTGCGCCCATCCAGCTTGACTCCCCCATAAGTGTCGAAAATGATCCCCTACTGCATCGTACATGGCCTTGGTGAGGGTTCTGTTCTTACTCTTGCCACCGAATCGGTAGTCGCGCATTGCGATCTGCCATACATGTGTATCGACCGGGACTGCCTCGCCCCATCCTAGGCCCATGAGGCAGACGCAATCGGCGACCTTGGGCCCGACTCCACAGAGCTCAAGAAGCTGTTCGTGGGCATGCTTGTATGTCGACGACTCATCGACCGGTATCACCTGTAGTGGTGCCGTCCCCCAGGCTTTGCTCTCTGGGTTCCGTAGGCTTTGCAGCCAGCCTTCTGGTCTGTCCTGAGAGATATTGCGTGCCGTCTCTGCGATGTACTTTGCGCGGTAGCCAAAGCCTAGCTCGCGAAGTCGAGATTCGACCCCAGGGGAAGCGAGAGTCATTGGTGTTGGGAAGTCATGAAACACCTCGTCGTCAATGGTGCCAAGGTATGGCCCATAGTGAAGACATAGCTTGTGTACCATCTGTGATATCCTTGAAATGTTGTTGTTGCTGCTGCAGATGAAGCCCACGAGTGCCTCCCAAGCATCCTGATTCAATATTCTGACGCCCGTGAAGCCTGGTGCCTTTTTCCGGAAGTTTGGATCGGCTTTTGCCCATTGCTTGTACAAACCGGCGAGGTCGTGGTGCAGGTTGAAATAGTTCTTCAAGAGCGCCTCGCTGTCATCAGGCACACTGGCCCCCTGGACTCCCTCCTCTGTCTTTAGAGAAGTAGGAGCAGTCGAAGGAGCGGCGGCAATCTTGGGCCAAGTGACTCGGTAGTGGAGGTGTTCATGGTCCTGCTTCAGAGACAAGATTCTGCCATGAAGTGAGCAATGCCTGGAAAGAGTTTAGCCTCTACGTATCAAATAGAATCGACAGAAATTTTCAACAAATACCATTCATTATTGATTTGCCTCCACCTGAACGACTGTCCACATCTCAGAGTCGTGTCGATGCAAAGTTCCGTGAAGCTGAGCGGTAATTTACGCCATTCCGTCTTTCCCAGAGCCATGATTATGGGAGGGCTTGAAGAACGTTGTCGAAACTCAGAAGACTGTAGAAGGATGCGTCGTCCTTTGACCCTGGGCTGGTATGAACCACGACAGGACCAGATGTTTGGAGATGCGGCTGTGAATTAGCGGTTGGGGGTGGGAAGTAACGGTAAGATTGGAGAAGAAAAAAACCTAGGCTCAGGGGGTTACGGAGTACCTTGCCACTGAAGCCCACTGAAGGCCCCCTAGCTCCAAGGTAAAGGAAGGTCCTCCCTGAGCCCTTGACTCTCGCGAAGTCTGGGCAGGCAGGGTTCCTCAACACTAGTCCAAGTATGGTTTAGCACCACCTGCCAGGAAAATCAGCCTCAAGTTTACTGTACAGCAGTTGGTCGGTCACTCTTTGCTCAGCTGCTGCACCTTGGCTGTTCTGTCACTGGAGCTTTTTCCCACCTCGTTCGGCAGCAACATTGACATTCACCAGCTGTCCCTGTTCCTGTTCCTGGGATCAGCCACCACCTCCACCACCACCCTTTGGCTCTAATCTCATATAATCGCGACATAAGTAGTCGCATTTAAGGGTTAGCTCTCAGACCAATCCAGTTTCAATGGCACTGCTATCTTTGCTGACAATGTGACCTCCAGGTTTTCTCTCCAACTCTGGTATTTTGATCGTGGGCAACTTCTGCTGACCATGGATCGAAAAGATGGAGGCCGCCATGGCTCTTCCAGGGACTATGGTGTATGTCCTCCCCCCCTCCCCCTTCCCATTGCATGATAAGCCAGACCTGGGCTGACCTGTTGTGATGGTGGCAGTCCTCGAGACGCGACCGTGATGACCGACGAGATCGTGACCGCGACCGCCGCCGCCGCTCGCGATCCCCCTACGACAGCTCCCGCCGGCGCGATGCTGGCGGCGAGGTAGACTCGTACACCTCCAGCCGCAACCATCGCGACCGCGAACGTGAGGACCGCTACTCTGGCCGACGCGAGAGAGACTGGGACCGCGATTCACGCGGCGGGAGGCGTGATGGTGGCGGCCGTAGGGACGACGACCGCCCCCCGCGCCGTGATCGCGGCGACCTATTTGACGATCGCCGCCGAGGCGCCCGTGATGGTGGCGGCCACTTCGACCGAGAACGCGAACGACGCCGAAGCGAATCCCCGCCGCCCAAGAAGCGGGAGCCTACACCCGATCTGACGGATATCATCTCCGTCCTGGAGCGCAAGAGGCGGCTGACACAGTGGGACATCAAGCCTCCCGGTTACGAGAATGTCACAGCGGAGCAGGCCAAACTGTCGGGCATGTTCCCGCTGCCCGGCGCCCCCAGACAGCAGGCCATGGACCCCACGAAGCTGCAGGCCTTTATGAAGGAGCCCACCGGCGGTGCGGTCAACAACGCCTCCCTGAAACCCACCAACTCTCGACAGGCCAAGCGCCTCATCGTCTCAAACCTCCCTGCCTCCGCGACCGAGGAGAACGTCCTCGGCTTCTTCAATCTCCAGCTCAACGGCCTCAATGTCATCGAGTCTGCCGACCCCTGCTCCCTTGCCCAGATATCCTCCGACCGAACCTTCGCCCTCCTCGAGTTCAAGACTGCCGAGGATGCTACCGTTGCCCTTGCCCTTGATGGTCAGTCCATGGAGGCAGATGACGTGAGCGATGCAGCGAATGGCGCCCCGCAGGGGCTGCAAATACGCCGGCCAAAGGACTACATCGTCCCCGCCATCGTTAATGATCCGAATTATGAGCCCGGCCGCATATCGAACATCGTGATCGATACACCGAACAAGATCAGCGTGGCCAACATCCCTCCGTACCTAACCTCGGAGCAGGTCCTCGAACTCTTGAGCAGTTTTGGGGAGCTGAAGGCATTCATTCTGGTGCAGGACCGCGGTACCGAAGAATCGCGCGGCATCGCCTTCTGTGAATACCTTGATCCAGCCGCGACCGAGGTCGCTATCAAGGGCCTCGACGGCATGGAGCTTGGCGACAGACATCTGAAGGTCCGCAAGGCCAGCATAGGGATCACGCAGATCGCTAGCGTGGAGATGGGTGTCAATGCTATGTCCATGCTCGCCGGTACCACGTCCACCGATTCGGAGGTGACCCGCGTGCTGCAGCTGCTCAACATGGTGACGCCGGAGGAGCTGATGGATCCAGAGGACTACGAAGGCAAGGACCACCCCCCCCCCCCC
>JACWST010000034.1:192308-202711 GCA_014850475.1 Cryphonectria naterciae | reverse complement strand
GGCTCTTTCGTCGTGAAACAAGATAACAACAGAAAAAAAAAGACAAAAAAAGACTCAAAAATATGTTTTGGGGCGGGGAGAAAAAAGTGGGGGGGGGGTGGGTTGGGGGGGGGGGGGGGGGGGGGGGGATCTTTTTTTTTTTGGGCTCTTCTATTTAAAACCACATCCATACCGAAGCCTGGCCTTCTTATGGCTCCTTCAACTTTGAAACACCCACAGATGATTGATGATTTGTGAAAAGCTTGGTATCCTGTAATACTTGGTCCAGTTCAACTTGTTAAGCACTAAACGGACCACCACCATCCCAATCCCCAGTCTTATTTGTGTGCTTGGCCCCCTTGGCTACTAGCACAGCATTGCTGTTGGCACAGTACTACTGCAAGCCCCCAAAAAAACCTAAGAAAACTCTCCCTTTACCCACGCCTTCTTCTTCTGCCCCACGGTCTCTCTGCCCATGCCCAACTGTATAATCACTTACTGCCACTAAGCCGTGTAAGATAATTGAGGAATGCCTTCCTGTCAGTGGACATGGTCTGCAAGAACTCGGTGCCATCGATACCGAGGGAAGGGAACAATGCGGACTGTAGGTTATGGATGAAGACCTCGCCGGTCTTGGTGTAGATGGTCTGCTCAAGCTGCGCGATCTCGTTCACAACCTGTCTGGTCTGAGCATCTGATGGGTTGAACTGCGGGTCTCTGAGAACCTCCCAGCAGAGAGGGTGGAACCGCTCCATGATGAATTGATCAAAGCCAGGGATGAGAGGCGCTGGCGAGCCGGACGGAGGGCTGGGGTTGCTCGAGATGGTAGCAACGTCGGGGCCACCCCAGACGGCGGTCATGCGTTGCAGCAGGCCAAAGGCTGATCGGCTTGTAGACATGTTGCCGTGAGAAATGGTCCTGGCTAGCGTGATGATCGAAGAGATGATAGATTCAAAGTACCCCTGGTTTGTCTCGCTGACCAAGACACCCCCGAGGTCGTTCGCCAAGATGATTTGGATGAAATGTAGGTATTCTCTCCTCAGCTCACCAAGCTGGATGTCGTCATCGGTGCCCGTGACGGGCTGTGACAGGCCCTCAAAGATACGCTGCAGGAGTGGTGTCAGGAGCAGGTTGAGAATCTCGTAGATCTCTGCCTTGAATCCAAACACCACCTGCTCGAGTAGTCGGAGAAACATGGCCATCTCATCGTTCGATGAGCTTTGCGAAAGCAGCCCTTCAATCCACTGCGGCAACTGCGGGAGGACGGTGGAACCGAGCACACCGAGAAGTCGAGAGAAAGCTGACCTGCATGCGGTGCGAATTTCGCTGTTAGAGTTCAGCTCCTTCAGAGCAACCAGAACTGCCTCAGCAACATGCGAAAAGACCTCGGAGATCTCTTTTGCTGGAGGAGGTTGTTTGCTGAGGTTGTTGCCCGTGGGAGAGTCAGAAAATCCATGAGCAAAATACCCAAGGGCTGTGACAATGTGGTGGGCTTGCAGGATGGCTTGAGCGTCACCGGCCTTTGCTCGTGGCAGTGTATTCTGCATGTCCGTAAACAGTGGTTCCATGACCGTACGAGCATAAACCACCTGCTTCTCAATAGGGGTAGCGCCAGTCGAAGAGATGCAGCCGATGGTCTCGAAAAGATAGAGCTGATTCGTGAACACGGCGTCCGCTGAGTGATCAGATTCGTCCGAAGACATATCGTCGTCGGCTTCGTCGCCCGAAACTTCAGCCTTGATGGTCAAAAGATCGGCAACGGATTGTATGACAGTTCCGGTCATCCCTGAGACCTGAGCTCGTAGTTGTTTCACGAGACGGTAAAACAAATACCAAGATCGGACGCGAACTCGCATGTGATCGTGATGCACGAGTCGCACAAAGTTTTCGAGCACCCGTGGTATGTACTCCTGGCGACTTTCGAAGAAGGCAGCATATCGAACACAGATCTCCATGTACTGTAACAGAATTGCAGGATGAGGGAAGTTGGAGATATCTGTCCACAATAATCAGCTTCATGGCCACCAAACTGCTAATCCCAGTTTCTTCTTCTTTTCTTATCAGCTTACCTGATTCAACCATCTTCGACATGATGAGCACCAGTCTCTCAGCTGCAGCCGTAGAAGGCTGAGACTTGCCAGCCAACCCTTGATTGGGCAGAGCAAGCTCGCCGAAGAGGTACATTTCATATAGCGCCAGGTCCAGGTCTCGCCAGTCCATCTGTGAGCCTCGCTGATCGAGTGTCTGGAATGTGTTTGCCACGAGATTGCTTAATGTTTCCAGGTAAAGGTTTTGGTCGACCGCAGCCACACTCTTCTGCAGGTTCTGAAGCCGCTTCCGCAGTTCTTGAAACTCTGCCTCGTCCGTCTGCTCGTCCTCATTGCCCCAGGACGCAGTCTCATCGTATCTCAGCTTGAGGATGATGGCATTCAGGATACTCGGAAGCATCTCTCTATACTGAGGTGGGAGTTGGTTCATCTTCCGGAAGAGGGTAAGAACGTCCGTGAGTGATGGGATGACAGACGAGCAGACCTCGTCGAACTCGTCGGAGAAAAATCGAAGGAGAAGCGGGATGAAGTCCAGCAGGTGCTGCTCGGCCTTGGGGGTGGAGTCGGGACTGAACGTCTCCAGGACCTTAACCACGTCGGTCATGACCACATTTACCATCTTCGCCACAGCCTCCGCCAGGTCGGTATCATATTTCGCGGTGCCTCTGTACTGGTTCAGAGGTGGGCTGTTAACGAGCTCCGACACGATCTGCTTCAGGCCGAGGAAGGCAATGAGCTCCATCTTGTCGCTGGGCTTCATCTTCTTGGCGGTGATCTCGGTGTAGGCCTCCACAGCAGCATCCCTCACCTTGTCGGTGTCGCCCTTGTCTGTACGTCCAATCAGGGGCAGCAGAAGGTTGATCATGTCCTGCTGGATGACCAGGGTGATATCGATCCACTGCACCCACTTGCCCAGCACCTTGAGCGTCATCTCAATGATCTTGTCGTCCCGGTCCTGATATTGCGCAAGGATCTCCTGCCATGAGCGCACCACCTTCTGCATGTCCCGCTCCCTCACAAGGTCCTTAAGGTCGACGTTGCGGTTGGCCTCATCTGGCTGGCGGGAGAGGAGCTGGTCTGCGATCTCGTCGTGTACAGAGAGAAGTATGCGCAGGTACAGCACACACCCGACGGTATTGTCCCTCCTCTCACTTCCGGGCAGGCTTGTCATGGACAAGAAGTCGTCTAGAAACGATTCCCATCCTTGTTTGTACAGCCGTACGAAGAGGAAGGTCAGTGTCTGCGTGAGCTTATTCTGGAGGGTGGGCGAGTCGAGCTGCTCGGGGGTAGTGGCATAGCTCCGCCTGACATAGTCGAGGAAGGTATCCTTCAGCGCGGCCAGGTTGTTCGGGTCGTTCTCGATCATGATAGCATTATTAATCACCTCCAAGCAGACGACGCGGACGACCTCCATCGGCGGAGGGTCCCGAATAAAGATCGCAACGCAGGACTGCCATCCTTGTGGATCTGTCCGGAGGTTTGCGAGGAACTGGAAGGCTTGTTGCTTGAGACTGTTGTCCGAATGAGGGTTCCATGCTATTTCAATAGCATTTTCAATCTGTGTATAGACAGCTGCAGGTTAGCCTCGGCCTCTGGGGTGGGTAATGTTGTTTTGTACCACGAAGGGCAGGAAGGGTCGGGCAGCTCGGCGCGAGCCCAAGATCTGCCGTGGGAAATAAATGCTCGACACAACCATACCTGACTCTCCATTCTGACGGAAGCTCCGTAAAGGAGTCACGTCCGCGGGGGATAGCTTTATTCGGTGTGTGCGCGCCTGTGGCCTGGAGACTGCTATCATGCGCGGGTGATGGTGATAATTGGGTTTCGGTTTGGGCAAGCATGCAGCATCGTATCGCTGGTGGATTTCGAGGCGGGGCAGCAAAAGAGTCACCGCGTGCTCATTCTTGTACTTGTGCAGGCAGAACGGGCTGAGCAGCCAAGAGTTTGCGAGTTTGGGCTGGCCCAAGCAGTGCAGACCAGAGAAGCCAAGCTGACAGAGGCGATGTAGAGGCGCTTTAGGTTGAGCGTTGAGACAGCATGTGGCTTGGAAGAATGAAGTCGCTGTAGTTGAAAAAAGGCAGCCGAGGGCTTTTGGCTGGGATACTGTACTTTCTTAGCAGTGCCCAAAACATCCAGTTAGTGGTTGCCTTTCTTTGGTGGGGCACTTTTGGCCCTGTCTCCACATGCTGACATCAACAATACAAGCACTTGAGAAGCTGTTGATGCAACCTCTTACACACATCAACAACCCTGCAGCAAGCCTCAGAGCAACGCCTTTTCTTTTTGGTTTTCGGGTTCTTCAGCTGCTGTCTTTTCTTTGTTTGGGTTGAGCTCGTTGATTTCGTCATTCATGTGGTAGGTAATACTACTGGGTTTTTCTTTCTGTTCTCTCTCTCTCCTCTCTTCATTTTTTTTTTCTTCAAGTTTTACTTCTATTATTCCTGTTCCACCAGGCAAGGCAGATGTTTGGCGTTATTATTTAAGCAGTCTATGAGGGCTGTCATCGATGATTCTATGATAGTTTTGGTTTCATGTCAAGTCATATCAAGATAGCTGCGACGGAACGACCATCTCGATGAGAATAACACGAGTGAGCGCGTGAAGAAAAGACATTCGATGACCGCTACGGTGATGGATCTCAGGCAGTCAAGTCACAAATTCTAGTCAAGCCATAGCAAGAACAGGAGGTGTGCATTAAAGATCACTTGAGTCCGAATTTCGAGACTATGACGATGTCGCAGTAAGCCAATGATGGCGCCCTCATTACCCCCGGACCTAACGCCTACCCATTTTTGCACATTTCATCCTCCAAGTCTCTTATAATTCTACACGACGTTATTCTCCACATCGCCTGACGGGGAGAGAGGGAGAGAGAGAGAGATGCTTCCCCTCGTCGCTTTTCTCACGAAGACGACTTCTTCTTCTTCTTTGGCGGCGAGTCCTGGTGCTCATCGTCGTCGTCGATGTCGTCATTGTCGACGCCGCTCTCAGCATCTGAGGACCCACTTCCAGATCCATCACTCTCGTGGGCAGAATCGTACTCCTCTGCGACATCACTCTCCGATTCAGTCCGGAAGTCCTCATCGACACTCTCCTCGTCCTCATCTGCGGAGCCACGGTCGGCGGCGGGCGCCATTTCCTCATCCGAGCTGAGTGCCTGCTCGCGCAGCGCCTGCTTAAGCAATTTGTCGTCCTCATCAATCTCGTTCTTAACGCGGAGACCCTTGAGCTTGAAGAACACCTCCAGGGACTTGAGGTCGTCTCGGTTGATGTTGCTGAACTGGTTCGAGGTGGACCCCTTCATCTGCACGGTGATGTCGAACGTCGACAGTGCAGAGACAGCTCCACTGACACGGGAGAAGGTGACGGACTGTGTCTGCTCGTACGATATGTAGGTGGCAGGCTTGGGCACAAACATGAAAGCCTTCTCCAGGAGATACAAGAAGCCTTCGCTGGCCTTAATCGAACATTTGATCGCCTGCTGCTGACGGTGCCTGTTGCGCGTTAGCTGAGAGGTACTGATGCTGTTGGTGAACCCTTTTGGGGATACTTACGTCTCAAAGTCTTTGGCCGGAACGGACACCTTTTTGTTGGAAAGGCCTCGGAAGATCTTTGTCACCACCTGGTGCATGGGCTCCTCGTAGTGTGCCTCTAACTTGCCATCGTACTTCTCTTTGCGGGTCTCCTCGCTCATGTTCAGGTCGATGGTGCTCTCGTCGTCTCTCTTAAACTGCATGACCACGAAGGGGTACCGGGTCTGACCCTGTCGCAAGGGAGGATCGAGACCGATGCAGAGCAGGAAATGCACGTCATCCGGCTTGGGAAGCACCATAAACTTCTTGACAGCTTCATATTGGATCTTGTAGTCGTACGTCTTGCCGCGCAGTCGGAAAGAGGTGAGGTACATGTCGATGTCGAAACGGCCTCTGGGAGTGAGGTGCAGGACATCCTGGAAGGTAGCCACGGTGTCGCCTGCAGTATCTCCAATATCGGCCTTGTCCATCAGGGTCTGATAGAACAGATGGGCGGCTTGTATTTCCTCCTCGTCTGCATCGCTCGCGGCATCCTCGCCCTCGGCCTCTTTCTTGGTGGTCGTGCCAGGGATATAGAGTCGCATCTCGACGAGCTGATCCATGGCGGCAGCGGCCTTGCGGCCCTTGTCGGCATTGGCCTTTTCGCCGTCCTGAGAGGCAAACTCTATTGAGATTTCGTTCCGCCCGGCAAGGTTGGTGTTGCTGATCTCGGAGTATGGCACCTCAAAGGAGGGTCGGTTTTGAACGTTGAAGGTGAGCTCGCCTTTCGTGAACTCTGCCTTGCCCCAGTTCCATCCTCGCATCGAATGGTCCTTGTTCTCTAGGGCGTGGCCATACCAGTTCTTGAAGACGCGCGTGAGCCGCTCGTGGTCCTGTCGCGCCCGTCAGTAAAGCCCAAGGAATGCCGCGCGGGGTCAATCGGCATCGCGCACCTCCTCTTGGAATCCATCAAGCTGTAAAATCTTTGAGCTTCGCTGCAGGATCTTGACCTCATACCCCTTGGCAGCTCGGCTCCACTGCGCGCCAACAATGTCGCTTGCCTCCAGTGTGACTGCCTCGCCACCACTGGTAGGCTTCCAGCCCACGCCAGCCTCAGAGAATCGGCATTTGCCGTGGTCCTTGGATAGGTCCAAGTAGATGTTTTCGAAGCTCTCCATTTTCAAATACTAAGCGATGGGGATGGGCGGACAGGATCGCTGCAATGAGGGAGAGGTTGGAGGAATGACTGTGAGAAAGCAAAGGTGGAAAAGGCTGGGAAGGCAGAAGTGGGCAGGAGATTTTGTTGCACCGTTGACGCGCTTGCTAGAGCTTGGGGTGCTACTGCATAGCAGCACGCGTTAATGACCAGTGTCTGCGCACTGCCTAGGCTGCTTGCAGGGACCAGGGTAGGCTGCCCCACATGGAAGGGGCGCATAAACGGTATATAGTAAAGTTCTCCTGCCGACAGATTTGACTAATGACCTACATGAATGAATGCTATCGCCCTGCTAATGTATATGAGGAAATATCTTCGCATAAGGCCATGTGGTTTACAAGAAAGTTCAGGTCTGCAACAGATTCACGAGAGGGTCATATTTGAATTGTGTATGAGATTGATTTATGTCTGTCTATAGTGATTAGATGAGTTCAGATTCTGTCTAGGCCTAAGCTGGTGTCTGTGCTGATGTAGTCTGCGCAGAGTTCTCTGCTGGCTGCACAATTTGGGGCAAGTCCGTTGCTGGTGCTGTCTGAGCAGAGTCCTCTCCTGATGCAAGTTGAGCTGACTTCGCTTCTGACCCTATTTCTTGAACGCCTCCTGCCGCTGGAGCTGGAGCTGGAGCTGGAGCTGGACCAGCGGAAAGAACATCTGGGGAAGCTAGACTCGGCAACACGGGTTTGACTTCCCCTGGAGATGGCACGATTGCCGGTACTCCTGCTGGCACAGTCGGTGGCATCATCGGGGTGGCAAATGTAGGTGCTGAAATCGTGGGAGGGACTAGATCGGGTGCGGTAGCAAGAGACGGAGCCGTGGCCATGCCGGGCGTCGCAGCTGCACCGGGAACCGTAGCAGATGCTTCTCCCTGCTTATCAGATTCCTTTTTGATCTCGGATGCCTCGATAGCCCTCTTCTCTTTCTGTTCTTCTGCCATCTTCTTCTCGCGCTCCTGAATCGCAAGCCTCTCCTTGCGTTCCTCTTCTGTTTCCGGACGGGTGAACCTGATCGGCACACCCTTGGCAGCATCCGATCCGTTGCCAACCCATGTGCCCAGCGCCTGGCTCCATTTGAACTCGCCTTTGGTGAGCTTCTGGATCTCCTTGAAGGCGTAGACGTTGTAGTAAGGTAGTCCTGTCTTGGGATCCCTGTAGCGAGCTGGATGATTAGTGATCACGCAGAGTGGAGGATGAGGCGGTTCTGCGATCCGAGTTAGCTACGAATAGAGGCACGAGAGGCAGGGTTCCCAACTTACTAGCCAGCTTGCTCATCTTCCGCCCAAAAAGTATCTGCGTCTGCACTTCCGGTTTCTTGATCGCATCCTCATCGAAGTCTTGAAGGATGATGCAGCTGCGAGTCACTTTGCCCTCCATAGGGGGTTCAGGCTCTGGCGGCTCGGGCGGTGGAGGCGGAGGCTTCCGAGAGGCCCCACCTTTGGCGGACGCCTTTTTAGGAATTGCTTGATCCGTCTGCTGCTTCTTGGTCGTCTTGACCGGAGGCGCAGTCGGAGCAGTTATAGGCTGGAAGGTTGCAGTCGTGTGTATTGGCGAGGGCTGATGATTCGGTGCTTGAAAAGGGTTGGAGGAGGCTGCGGCTGCGGTTGGGATTGGATTGGTTGCCGGCGGGTGTATTGGAGGTGCCTGAGTGGACGGATGAACAGGAGGGGATGGCGCCGCAGGCGACAAACTGGGTGCGCTGGGGGCAGTGGGCGCAGTGGGCGCAGTGGGAGGACTGGGTACAGCAAAGCCGGTGGCTCGAGGAACTGGTGTAGCTGCATAACCAAGTACTGGCATCGATCCATTAAGAGCATTGGGCATACCGGTAGGAGGAGCGAGTACGTTGGTTTGTGCTGTTTGCATAAGGTGAGGATTCGGCGGTGGCATGAACCGTGGCCCTATATCAGGTCTCAGCGCTAAAGGGAGTGTCTTTGAGGGCTGCGTTTCTGTCTTGACCGTTGGCAATGAAGTCGCGGGGGTCGGACTTCCAGAAGCCGTCCTCACTGACATGGGCGTAGGTGTAGCCGAAGGGGTAGGGGTCGCGGTGCTTGGCCTAGTCGCAACTGCTGGAGACATTGGCCGAGATGCCAGAAGAGACGCTGGGTTAGGCGGGTTGGGTGGCTGCGTAGTTGCTCTAGGCGAAGGGATTTGAGATGCAGAGGCCTGAGGTGCAGAGACCGGAAGAGCAAAGACCGGAGCCGGAGCAGAAGCTGGGGGAACAGAGACCGGAACTGGAACAGAGGTGGGGGGGACAGAGGCCGGAGGAACAGAAGCTAGTGGAGCAGAGACTGGAGGCGCAGACACCGAAGATGAAGTGGCTGCCACCTCAGGTCGTGATGGTATGGCCTCCATGGGAATCGCAGGGGTGGATTCTGCTTTAGGCGCCTCTGGCTCTCTTGGAGTCTCTGATGCTGGAATTACACCAGGAGCGTTCTGCGCTGCCGGCGCCTCTGAAGCAGAACCCGAAGGGCCAACTTCTGTCTTAGGGCTCGCCATGGCCGTCGTGGTCACAGTTGACGGCCCTGCACCCCCCTCTGTCGTTGATGTAGCGGAAGCGGCGGCCGCAGCCGTAGCGTTTACAGCCGTCGAGGGCCTCTTCCGTTTAGGCTTCTCCTCCATAGACACCATCTTTCCGACATGTTTCAGCTGGACCTCGCTCAGATCGATAATACCGGTCCAGAACGTAACAACAGGTCCTTCCAGCCGTCGTTCGTGCAGTGCCGCCAGCTTGGCGCGTCTTTCTTCCTCGCGCTGCTTCTCGGCCTCCTCCCACCGGTTGAGACTCTTGGAGTTCCTCTTCTCCACGATAGCAGCCTCCTGTAGCCTCTCAGCCTGCGTCATAGGCGGCTTCTTCATAGCCTCCAGCTTCTTCGCCTTCCTCTCCATCGCCTCCACCTGTTTCTTGCGCCTCGCCTCGCGCTCAATCATCTGTTGATGCAGCTGCTCCTTACTCAGCCGCGTAGTCTTCCGCTCCGACGCTCGAGTGGGCTTGTCAGCCTCCGTCGGTAGCCAGCTCGTTCGCTCTGACTTCTTCTTTGGCCTGGGCTGGGGCGGAGGCGCCGAGCTTCCGGTCGGGGTATCTGGCGGCTGGCTGATGCGGACTTTCTTCCTGAACTTGGCGGGGATGGCCTCCTGTGCCTTGCGTTTGCGCGCAGCCGCCTTCTTCTCCCTGGCCTGGCGCTCGAGCTCCTTCTCGCCCTCCAGATCGTCTGCGTTGGCCTCGTTCTCGTCGTCATCATCCGAGGAGTCCATCTGCGCGTCTGAACCATCGCCGTCCTCCTTGTCCGTGAAGCCCACGTCATCTGCATCTTCTTGGAACAGGAGCTCGAGGTCCGAATCTTCGTCGGCCGGACCCTCGTTCGCTAGCATCGACTTCATGCGGTTGCCGGCGGTTGACCGCTTCGAGCGCCCCGTAGCTAGCCATTCTACCTGCGGCGGGGGCGATCCGCTCGATTCGCTCTCGGCGTCGCTGCTGCTCGCGTTGCTGTCGGCGTCTGACATTACGTCCTGCGCAGCTGGCGATTTCGACGCCTGTGGATCATCGGCTTCGGGTTCCATTGTGTGTGCGCTTGGAAGCCCGCGGGCCAGTATCGCCTTGATGAGTCCAGAGGTCGCTCAGCTATCATTTAGATCATGGTGGTGGCTGTGAGCATTC
>JACWST010000034.1:129583-192298 GCA_014850475.1 Cryphonectria naterciae | reverse complement strand
CCGGGGCGGGGGGCGGCCGGTGCGGTTGTGTTCTGTCGGGGGGGCTCTCAGTTTTTGTTGGGTTCGGGGGGGGGGGGGTGAGCATTCGTTTTTTTTTTTTTTTTTGACACTGTTGTCGCGTCGTGATGGGACAGAGTCGCGTGGTCACGTCGGTTGAGGAAGAGAAATTTACAGGCCTGCAAGTCAGCCGCGTTTGTAAAGTTTAGGCGCTGTTCCGGCATGTGACATCACTAACACGGAACATCCGACTACCTATAATAATTTTATCCCATCTCACCAACTGCTCTCATTCCCTCTACGACAACATTATCACCTGTCTATTACAGTCAATAGATGTGGTTGCAACTCCTCCTTGTATCACTTCTGCACTCCCTACAGACGCACGCACAGCAGACCCTAGAGAGGTTATGACATAAATATTGACTGAGAAAGTGACAAGAAATTATATTTGTAACAATCGGTGGTCGAGACGAGTTCGAGGTGTACCAGGACAGCATAAAGAGGCCCAAGAACATGGACCAATTCCAGGATATCACAAAAGTATTTCACCGTGAACGGATTCCCCTCTTCCGTACTTATTCTATTGAGTCTTGGACCTCCTCACCCCTACCGTAGAGGACCCAAAGTCCTCTCAACATCCTCGAGCGACTCGAGAACTGCCGCGTACCCTCTTGCTTTGCTCTTCATCTGGCCAACAATGCCCAACAAAGCGCTTATCGAATGGACGTACCGCCTCTGCAATCCAGGGTGTGTGTTCGACAGGAGAGCTGTGACCAGCTGGAGAACAGCTACCTGGAAGTCAAGCATAGTCGGACTCTGCTCGCCATCCGGCACATTCCAAGCAGCAACCGCCGTCACGACGCCCATCCATGTCTCCCTACTGCCGGGCTCTTCCCTCTCAACGATCGGCAGAAGCACTCGTACGATCTCGATACCCCTGGAAGCCTCATTTTCGACCCCTCCAGACGAACTTGTCTGTAAAATAGAGAGCATGTCCATCGTGAGTACTTCCCACCCCTCATTCTCGAGGAGCGAGTTCGCACCCTCGTCAGCGGTCATGATCCCTTCCAAGGCTACAAGCAACGGCATCCTAAAGTCAAGTCGGTCGGAGGCACCTGTTTTGTAGAGGTCCATGAACATATCTCCAAGCCCAGCTGCTTCACTGCGCAACATATCGTTATCATCCTCGCGCAGCCAGATGGCTAGGGCCCTTACTGCGGCTAGGATCAGTGGGTCTTGGTTGGCGCTCTCGGCTTTCGAGTCCCATGCGAGCGTGTAATGGGATCCTGCGGATGTCTTGGCCATTCCGATTCGAGCCTCTGGGTGTAGCCCCATAGCGCCTGCGACAGAAGCGTCCCACCGCTCGCGAAGGTACTCGATGGCAAGGGACATGGTCTCTGATATGGATTTGCGCAATTTCAAGAGTAGATCAGGCGCCATCATGAGTGGTGAGGATGGGCCTTCAAGATCTTCATCCTCGAGAAACCTGACCAGGAAGCCGATGAAAGCTGAGACGATATCGAAGGCTGAAGCAAGCCGCTTGGAGGTGACTCCATACTCAGGACTGTTCAGTTGTCCGAGGAGAGCCGGGAATGAGGAGCGCAGATCGATCAAGACAAGATTGATCAATAAATAGGAGAATGGCTTGTCTGATCTCGTTTTGTCGGAGAACAGTATTCTCGAGGCCTCAGCTGGAAAAGCTTGCAATAAGGAGGCTGTAACGTTTGTGTATGCCGCCCGGCCCGCTGGAGTAGGCTTGCTTGTCACTAAATTGCGGATGAAAGTTGTGATGGGTTGTAACCATATTGAGTCTCTTGGTACCATCTATAGGCCTGTCAGCAAGGGCGAATCTTTCCATCCCGATACATGTGTTGGACGTACCTCAGGTTCCAGTCTACGCAAGAGTTCATCGACAAAATTCAAGAGCGTTACGGCATCAGTGCCCTTGAATGAGACAGCCAGCGCCAGTATGATCTGATTTATCTTGGATTGCAAAGATATTCTGTCTTCGCTCGACACGGAAGACTGCACAAAGGCGTAGAGGAAGACATCGAGAGCGAGAGGTTGCGCTGGGGCAATCTCCACGAGACAGCTCATATCGTCAATGCCCAGGAAGGTTTTGGCTCCCTCCAGACTGTTGACAAGAGTCAGGAGAGTCTGAAGTACAAGCTGGGTTGTGATGTCTGAGCTGTTCAATATACGTATTTTAGCTTCAGGCCGCCTATTAAATACTTTGGATGTTTTAAGTACCTGTGCAATATCACCGACACAAGAAGCGGTATCCGGTCCACAAGACTCGGCTCTTTCTTCAAATCCTCTGGGAGAAGTGTCGAAAATGTGTGAAGAACAGCAACAGCAATATCGACCATGTCCTTCGCGTCTTTACTTGACGAAGACTTATTTGAGCCACTCCGCAGTAGACGGTCCAGGAACTTGGGAGACACGCTCTGCCACAAGGTTGTGATGGTGTCCTCATCTTCTCGGATCTGTTGTGAGTTGTCGAGGACAGACTTGAGTAGTGCAAGGCCGACGAACCTTGAAGTGTCGTTTTTGGTCTTTAAGAGCTCCTGGATTTTCTGAATTGTCACTGTCACATTCTCGCCGTCTCCCAGTTCCTGCTTTTCAGCCGTCCCTTGCTGCGATGAATTTTCCTGCGCCGCCGTGGGAGCAATATCTCTTTGTGTCGTGGACATGTTGTCTACAGACCTCGGGTAGACCTTTAGCAGGAAAAAATGTTACATCTCAAGACTTGGCGATCAATTCTGGTGGGTTCAGAGCAGACACCTGCCTAGGTGCTTCTTCTCATTTGGGGATGTGTTGGTATAAACAGAAGGCCGCCTCAAGGGTTTTTCTCTCAGGGTCCTCACAGGGGCTTGTCCAGTGTCTAGGTGATCCTCTGGGTTGACGTCACGTACGTCAAGCACCCTAGAGACGGGAGTAGTAACGCTGCGACTCAGGGGTCCAGCGTACTACCGCCTCAGGGTTTCAGCGGCACATGGCGTGGGTCAAGATCGCCGACTTAGGCGCGATAGGGGGCCCTGGGCCGGAAACGACAGGTCGATCTTCCTTTGAAGATTCCAGGCCTGAACTTCCTGTATTCTGGACACACGACAACTTCCCGTCGTCCGCTCGATGCCACCAACCTAGCTCGATCTCTCTCTTCGAGACAGGAGATGGGGCATGTCTTGGCCAGTAACTATCATACATTGTCAAGGCGCCGTTCCCGAACATGAACAACGGCCTGGACAGCTCGGAGGCATCGTCATCCTCCCACTCGCCTCCAGATCGACCGCATACGCCTCACCACGACGACGAGCACGACTTGAGCCCACCTCATGCGAACGGCGATGAAGTTCTCGACGAAGACCCGCTGCATGATGACCTCGCTGCCCCTATAACATTCAAGCGAAAACAAAAGCGCACCCTCTTCGACTTCGCGCAAAGCAGACTGTTCACGACCTTTGCTGGATCAAGTCCAGGCTCGAGTGGAGGGAACAGACCAGACTCGTCATATAGCAATGGGGCGCCGGCCAATGGACACACTCCATTGGAGAACCTAGGCGGCTCGCCACTGCGGCGGCGGGGAGGCACAAATGCCTCCAAGGACGGAGGGCCGCTGGACTGGTATGTCGAGGGCCCAGGGCAAAGAGTAGGATACGAGGACCTCACAGCCATCGACTGGATCTTTGAATACACAAAGGAGCGCACGCGTCTGCGGGTCCTCCGCGGCAGTGCTAAAGGACTCTTGGGCAAGATACAGCTGGCTCTTGACACCGCCCAGGAGTGGATGATATTAGTCTTGACCGGCATACTCGTTGGAACTTTGGCAGCCATTATCGACATTACCACAGACTGGCTCGGTGACCTCAAGGCCGGCTATTGCACCAAGAAAGACGGCGGCACATTCTACCTGAACAAGTCATTCTGCTGCATGGGGTACGACGACGGCGCGCAGTGCCTGGGTTGGCGCCCATGGGCTACGGCATTGCACGTATCATCGGCGGCAGGAGGCTGGGTTATAGAGTATATTTTATTTGTTATGTTCTCGGTACGACCAATACCCCAATCAAGCACCGTGGCTTCTCGAATCCTGACGTGTGGCAGGTCTTATTCGCTTTTTGTGCCAGCATTTTGGTGAAGGAGTATGCTATCTACGCGAAGCACAGTGGTATACCCGAAATAAAGACTGTGCTTGGAGGTTTCATCATCAGGAGGTTTCTGAGCACTTGGACTTTGATAACGAAATCTCTTGGACTGGTATGGCACAAGCACACACGCTCTCCCCATTCTTCACGTACTATGGCCCCCCGTCTGACTTGATTATACCTGTAGTGTCTGTCCGTGGCGTCTGGTATGTGGTTAGGAAAAGAAGGCCCCCTTGTACATGTGGCATGCTGTTGTGCAAATCTCTTCATCAAGCTCTTCCCCGTCATCAATGAGAACGAAGGTAAGTTATTTCTCCCTCTGGACTTCACTTGATGGGAGTTCTAACAATCTCCAGCGCGGAAAAGAGAGGTTCTTTCGGCCGCGGCCGCCTCTGGAATTTCTGTGGCCTTCGGCTCCCCCATCGGTGGAGTGCTGTTCAGTCTCGAGGTAAGGTTGGATGGGCCTTGAAGCACTTTACATAATGGATTTGCTGACGCCGAGAAGCAAATTTCATATTACTTCCCGGATAAGACCATGTGGAAGAGCTTCGTGTGTGCCAGTGTCGCTGCCGTCATCCTGAGAGCTTTCGACCCGTTTCGAACCGGTGAGACTGCACTTTATCATGTCAAATATGACACGGAATGGCACTCGTTCGAATTTGGGCCTTTTGTCCTTATGGGTATTATAGGAGTAAGCCAACAACAGACATTCTGTTGCCAGAACTTATGCTTACAAGATCACAGGGCGTCTACGGAGGATTATTCATCAAGCTGAACATGAAGATAGCCCAGTGGAGGAAAACCTCCAAGTTGGTCCCTGGAGCTGTCACTCAGGTTGTCGCCGTGGCCATCTTGACCGCTCTAGTCAACTATCCCAATCTCTACATGCGCGCACAGTCGTCAGAGCTCGTAGCAAACCTCTTCGCAGAGTGCGCAAGACTCGGCAACGACGATCAGTTTGGCCTCTGCAAGACTGGTGCCGCATCAGCGGGGACCATCGTCCTCCTGCTCTTCGCCGCACTCCTGGGCTTCTTCCTCGCAACCATCACCTTCGGCTTACAAATTCCCGCTGGCATTATTCTACCATCCATGGCGATCGGTGCACTGTCGGGCCGCGCGGTCGGCATCATCATGGAGATCTGGGTGCACGACCATCCGAGATTCTACCCCTTCAGCCGCCAGTGCGCCCCTGACGTCCCGTGCATCAATCCTGGCACCTACGCCATCATTGGCGCAGCCGCGACGCTCGCTGGTGTGACGCGCATGACTGTCTCCATCGTGGTGATCATGTTCGAGCTGACTGGCGCACTCACCTACGTGCTCCCCATCATGATCGCCGTCATGATCTCCAAGTGGACAGGAGATGCCATCTCGCGGCGCGGCATCTACGAGTCCTGGATCCATCTCAACGAGTACCCTTTCCTTGACAATAGCGACGACAACCTCATGACCATCCCAGACATCCCCTCGGCCCAGATCATGACCCGCATCGAGGACCTGGTCGTCCTCACCGCGACGGGCCACACCATCGCCTCCCTCAGCGCCATCCTCGACGCCCACACCTACCGCGGCTTCCCCGTCATCAGTGATCCCCGCGAGGCCGTGCTGCTGGGCTACATCTCCCGCGCAGAGCTGAGCTACAACCTCCACACGGCCGCGCGCACCCTCCCGCCCGAGACTGAGGCCTTCTTCTCGCACCAGGCCCTCGCCGACCCCCGCACCACCCTCGACCTCAGGCCCTGGATGGACCAGACCCCCATCACCCTGCCCTCGCTGTCCAGCCTGCACCTCGCCGTGAGCTACTTCCAGAAGCTTGGCCTGCGCTACGTGCTCTTCAGCGATAGGGGCGTGCTGCAGGGCCTCCTGACCAAGAAGGACGTCTGGTATGTACTCAACGGCGCCGAGGAGACCAGGCGGACCACGGGGACGGCGGGTAATCTGGGCGTTGAGACGGGAGTCATGAGGGAGGATGGCGAGGGGGAGCAGAGGGGCCTGCTAAGCGCCAGAAGGGGGGATGGTGGTGGTATGATTGCTGACGAGGAACCGAGTCCGAGTGCGGAGGTGGACTCAATTCTATAGGACAGAAGAAGCTATTTTGGGATGCACGGACTATTGGCAAGAAAGTACAATAGCATAGACATATTAAGGCATTAACGGGAAATTTTCTTCATGGAGCAATCTTCACTACAGTCCACGTGATTTGAGCCAAGATCTCATGATTGCAGGTTATTTTATATGGGGTCATGAGCTCACGCGGCCACTAACAGCATCAACAGGCTTTGTCTTGAGAGCAGTAATGCAATTTGAAAGCCTCACGCGGTTCGCCTTTCAAAAAATATCCTTCCTGCCCCTTCCTCGACCATTGAACTAGTACTCGTAATCATCATCCACCGCCGGGCCCTTGCTCTTGGACACGCTCTCCTGCTTGCGGTACATCTCTGCCACCTGCCGGCTGCTCGTCGCCTCGTCGGGCTTCTTGTCGTCGCGCACTTTGATGAAGCGCGGAAACCGCAGGCTGATGCCCTTCTCGCCTGCCGGGTCAACACCCTCCTTCATCCCTGCTTTGTACCGCGGGCTGAGCGTCAGGTCCGCGGTGCGTACCTCCCAGACGTAACGAGGCTCGAACCAGACATCCGGCTGGTGCTGATTTCCAGAGGAGTGCGCATAAAACGGCTTCGGTCGATCGATGACGATCGCGCTGAGCGACTTGTGCAGCTCTTCGAGCACGGCCTCAGAGAACCCGGTGCCGATGTTGCAGACAGTCTCGTAAGTGTCAGACGAGGGATTGTAGCAGGCCAGCAGGAAGGCGCCGTAGACGGATGTCCGCTTGCCTTTGCCATAGTAGGCACCTAGTACGACCAGGTCGAGAGAGTCGCCCACACCAGAGAGATAGTCCTTCTTGATCTACAAGAATATTGTCAGCAGGCAAGAGATGTAAGAAAGGGGGGGCTTTAGTCTCATACCTTGAGCCAATTTTGACTCCGTCTGCTGGGCTCATACGCGCTCTCGGTGCCTTCCAGCATTTTTACCATCAGACCTTCGCAAGATGCCTTGACACTCTCATCCAGGAAAGTTTGGATCTCATCCAACTCTTGACCGTTCATGTGCGTTGCGAATGCAAACTCTCCCTCAACAGGAACGAATGCTTTGTAGAGCAGCTCACGTCGTTCTGCCAGAGACTTCTCCACAACGGCCTTACCATTAAGGTACAGCAGGTCAAAGGCGAAGACGCACACCTTGACCTTGACGTCCTCAATCTTGACATCCTTCTTTTTCCTTGTCATCAGATTCTGGAATGGCAGGACCTTCTTTTCAAGGGTGTCCCAGGCCACAGTCTCGCAATCGAGGACGAAGCTCTTGGTATCCTCTTTGACCCAAGTATGCACCTTCGCCAGGATGTCAGGGTACTTGTTGGACAGATCCTCCGAATTTCTCGAGAAGATGGAGGCCACGCCATCACCAACCGCCTTCGTCGCCCCCGCTGTGGCCTCGCTGAGGTGCTGCTTTGCATCCTTGGCGACGTAATGGATCTGCGCTCGTTCACCGTCGTACTTGTACTCGCAGGTGAACTTCCGGCCCTCGAATCGGTCCAGGACTTCCGTGATCGCTTTGGTTGGTTTCGCCAACATGGGCTTTAGCGGCACGCCAGGGCATAGTTTACAGTTCTCCCGCAGCTTCAGAATGCCATGCTCCAACATTGCGGGTATGATAATATCGTAGCTTGGCAGCTCACTGTAGACAGTCTTCAATGTGGTTTCAGCCTGCTCCATCTCGGTAGTGCTTGGGACCTGGCCCTTCAGCCCAGCCTCATGACAGATCATGGCATGGGCAAGAGATGTTACCACCGTCTGCTGTGCAAGGCCAAGTCGTAGCTTTCCCTCTAGGAAGCGGACGAGGTATTTGGTCTCACTTGGGCCGCCCTTGTCTTTGGTGATGTCTACCTTGCCCGTGCCGTATGCATCCGCAGCAGATAGAAGCTTTTTGATGCCGTCAACTTTCCTGCCCTGGGCGCCAGAACCGGTCACGGTAGCGATACCCATCAAGCCTGCATGAACACCTCGTACGGTCAAGGCTTTGGGCTTGAACATGGTCGGCTGGGTGGAGCGAGACTTGACAGCTACCAAACCAAGATCTCCGATCTCCTTCTGATCGTTCTTGATGACCTGCAAGGTTCGGCCTGTCGTCTCTCCAATTGCTTTCATGATCGAGGACTCTCCAATGCCCAATTCAATGCCCGCGTAATCGGGTGCAAGCTTGTTGATCATCAACAAGATCGTCGGTACCATATCATCAGGTGTGAGCCTCAAGACCTGCCGCAGGAACAACGAGCAGTGCGACTGGATCTCCAGCCTCTTGGTCGTGAGCTCGATCAGGGAGAATGTCTTGCAGAGCGCGGCATACGGCACAGGCTCGCCAGGCTGCCAGTCGGGATACGGGTCCTTGACATTGCTGGTCAACTTCGTTTGGACGGTCTTGCGAACCTTTGCGGCGACCTCGGGCTTCTCTTCCTCGCTCTCCTCCGCTTCTCTCTGCGCTTCCGAATCTGACTCTGTGGCAGCCTCCTCGCCTTTGTCTTCAACCTTAGGGCTCGGCTCCTTCTTTATTGACTTCGTTGATGCGGCTTTGGCTGGCTTCGCCTCTTTCTTCGGCTTGGACTTCGGAGCTGGCGTATTCTCCATAACCTCGTCCTCATCCTCTTCGTCGATCAGTTTTCGGCTCTTCCGTGGACGCTTTCTGACTGGCGCGTCGTCGTCTTCGTCCTCGTCCAGACCGTCTACCTCTTCCTCCAGCTTCACTTTACCATTAGGCGGCTTTGCTAATGTCTTGGAGGCCTTCGGAGGCCTTCCACGCTTCTTGACCTCTACGCGTCCCTAGTCAGTCTCACGGCTTATGAATGTGCAATAGATGGACTGTCCTCACCTTGCACAGGATCCGAGTTCTCCTTCGCACTGGCACCGCCCGCACTTTCCTGGCTTGACGGTTCCGCCTTGACCTCTTCTACATGCGCCTCATCCTCATCGACCTCCTTCGACGTGCTGACCTGCTTCGACGCAAAAGACAATTTTGTCTGCTGGGTAGGGGCGGGCCTGGAGCCGGTGGGCTTCCCGAAGAACTTCCTGCAGCACGCGCCAAGAAAAGTATACCAGTCAGTTCGGATTCTTCAAGCGTGCATTCCCGAATATTATGCATCGGAGACAAGGTAGCATCGCTCCAAAGGGGAAAAGATTGCATGCACACACCCCAAGGTGGTCTGCGACGGCTTGACATACCCCAGAGTCGCTTGCTTGGGCGCCATAGTGAGCAGCCGGAGCGAGGTGCACCTCACGAGTTGGAAGACGTGCCTTGAAGCCACACTGATTGAACAATTAAATGTACGTATGAGGGGGAAATGAAGAAGAAGGGGGGGCAAATGGACGCAGATGAGTTTCACGGATTAAAAGGAGAAAGTGGTCGATCGATTGACGAGAGGGCTAGGCAGGCAGCCTTAGGCAGAAGCAGTGGTTCGTCCTTGCAGAAAGCGCTTTTGGGTGCTCGTGGTTACCTAATGACGCGACTTTCGGATGACGCGCCGGGAGAGTCAATTTGGGACCCCAAGCCCAACGCGTCTCACGTGCCACCCCCCCCCCCCGGTTCAGCAGCACCCTGGACTGTCAACCCCTCCTCAGCAATTTCACCTTCCCTTGGCAGCCTCGACCACATATGCACATGGATTGTTCTTCTATCTTCTATATCTTCTTTCACTTCCTGAATTAGCATTCTGTTCCCGGGCGAATTTGTGAAACCGCCCCCCCCCCGGGGCTCTTTACTTCTTTTTCTTCTCTCTTCTTCCTAAGGAGGGAGAGAAAGAAAAAGAAGAAGCACAAGAAAAGAAAAAAAAAGAAGAAAAAAGAGAGGAGAAAATACAAAGGTAAATGGAACCCTCCTTGCAGTACAGACAGTGGATTAGAATAGAGGTGCACCAACTAGGTATTACTCGACAAGCGACTCTTTCGTCGGCATTGGATGTCAAAGTACGTCCTTCCTCTTCTCCACCTGTCAATTTTTTTTTTTTTTTGTTGTCACGTTCGGTCCTCGACTCATCGCTCAGAAATTAATTATGGAATGAACTTCCCCCGAGTACTTAGTATTTCTATAGGATCCCGGTTTTCCTCCTAGTCCAATCCACGGTTTCTTAACATTCTTGGTATTGTACATGCAGAACGCCAGGCCAGGGGTAGTGTATAGTGCTTCACTCCTCTTTGTGTCCAAAATCTTTTACTTCGACCCGTTTAGGCAAAGTAGAAGTTGTCATCAGGCGTACGTCCCCGGATGAAAGGCGGCTCTGATCCCCTGACGTAGATGTCCTCGTACAGGATCTGGGGGGTAGCCTCGGGCGCAGGCATGGCCTCGGCGGCGGCAACCTCCTCGTTGACGTGGCTGCGAGCTTCCTTGTCGATGGCCTTCAGCTCCTCCTCGGTGGCGACAGACCAGTCCAGGATGTGCTGCTTCAGGCCCGAGATGGGGTCGTGGGTGCTGCGCATGCGCTGGATCTCCTCACGGGTACGGTAGGTGGTGCCAGGGTCGGACATGGAGTGACCTCCGTACCGGTAGGTGACGTACTCGAGGACGAGAGGACCGTTGTCGGCGTCGGTCCACTGCTTTCCGTACTGGACAGCAGCCTTGACAGCCAGGCAGTCCATGCCGTTGACCTTCAGGCCGGGGATGTACTGGCCACGCTTGTAGTAATCCGTCAGGGCAGAGGAACGAGCAGCCGCCGTACCCATACCATACTTGTTGTCTGTCATTGCCCTGTTAGCTGACTTCTGCAGAATCCGGCCGGGACGTCGACTTACTCTCGCAGCCGAACAGGGCAGGCAGCTTCCACAGCTTCGCCATGTTGAAAGCTTCGAAGACCTGACCCTGGTTGCTGGCACCGTCACCGTACAGGATAATCGAGCTGTTCTTGCGGCCGTTGTACTTGTGGGCAAAGGCCAGACCAGCACCAACAGGGACCTGAGCACCGACGATACCGTTGCCACCGTAGAAGTTCTTAGCGAACATGTGCATGGATCCACCCTTTCCGTAGGCGATACCCTGGCGTCTGCCGAGGAGCTCGCCGATGATGGACCGGACAGTGGCGCCGCGCATCAGGGCGAAACCGTGACAACGGTAGGCGGTGATGAGATCGTCCTCCTTGGTAATAGCGTGCTCGATACCGACGGCAACGGCCTCCTGGCCGGTGGAAAGATGGCAGAAACCTCGAATCTTCTTGTCCTTGTACAGGCGGTCGGCAGCCAACTCCATCTGTCTGTTATTTTTTTTTGTCCGTCAGAGCTTGCTTTGACATCCACGGGGCCTTCAGGCTTGTGAGAGAGCGCATACCGGATGACCACCATATCGTAGTACATCTGCTTCAGCTCCTTCTTGGTCACCTGAAGGCTGTATGAAGGGGGGTCCAGCTCGTAGGTCTCGAAGCTCTCATCGTTCAGGTTGACGGTAAAAGGCTCGTCATCGGACTGGAACGTCTCTTATCAGCTTCAAACACAGCACAGGATATACCAGATGCCCCTCTACAGCAAGCGCTATGCCGTGGAAGGGGTCAATCGTCCGGAGACAGTGGGTAGCTGCAGCTGGTAGAGCTGAAACTTGGTGGTAGCTGTTGCTTACCTGAGGGACTGCGCTCTTATCGACACTCGACGAGGCGGCATTCG
Organism: Cryphonectria naterciae; assembly: GCA_014850475.1. Taxonomy (NCBI): domain Eukaryota; kingdom Fungi; phylum Ascomycota; class Sordariomycetes; order Diaporthales; family Cryphonectriaceae; genus Cryphonectria; species Cryphonectria naterciae. The sequence goes on along the minus strand of JACWST010000034.1, from coordinate 180,462 downwards.
TAGTGACGGTGCGCCTGGCGGCCACCAGAGGAATGGAAGGCCGGGTGGTGCGCAGAGGCACAGCCGCTTGTCTGACTGCCCGCGAGAACATGGCGACGATGTGATGATTGTTGTGGACGAAGTTTTGCAGGAGTAGGAGAGCGAACGAGCGTCGGCGTACGAAATGTTGGGCACGGAGCGAGCGGGTTTTGCGCTAGCGTGGATTTTTCGGGGGACTACAGTCGAGGTACGTACCTTTTTCTCCGGGTCCCTATCTGAAATGCCCGAATCACGGACATATTCTAATGCCTCACGCACAGGCATCTTGGGGGGGGGGGGGGACTTGCTCCCTGTTACTGAGCGCAACAATTCGCATCCGATTTATTTCGAGCCATCATCAGGTCACTGCTGACATGTAAATGGCCCCGAGAAGAGGGAAAAGAAATTTTAATATAAAAAAAAATGCTATGAATATACATTTATCTATACACACGACACTCTTCTCATCAATTACTAGCCATGTCAATCTTGTATTACTTGCTGTTGGAATGTAAATACGTCGTCACCTTGAGCGATCAAATACAGAGTCGTACAGGCTTCATATTGCATTGACATTGACATTGCTGTTTGCGAGTCACAAGAAGCTCCCAACATGTGGAACGCATCAGCCCTAGATGCGTCCAAACCATGGATCTTGGGGCCGGAACGTAATAAGCATGATGTCGTGGTGACTTTTCTTCGAGCTAGCTAACGAGTTGACGGTCTATTCTCCCCATCATGATACCTCCCTTTGTGCTCCTTGTACCTTGACCCCGCTCACTCCGGTCAGGTCGCATCAAAATCAATGCCAACGCTCGCTGCAGTTATTAACGCCTAAGCCATGCATGCATCGTAACCAAAATCCGGGTTCGCACCCCGGGAGCTAAAAGCAATGACGATTTTGTAACCAAGAAAGAAAAAAAAAAATACGGCCTGTACCCAAATGCGGTATTATCGACGGCAGTGTGGAAAAGCAGACGACCCAGCCTATGCTATGCACGTCTTGATGTAAAAGATCCCAAGGGTAATGATGCCGCCCCGTTTTGAGTGTAGAGATGCTTGCCGCCCACAAAAATAATATATGATCCCAAAATGACGGCGTTGGATCGCATGAATATCATATTGGACAGAGAAGTGTGTGCCGGTTCGAGCTCAGTCGTGAAAAAATGTACTACCGCCACCTTGAAGAGGTGCCGTCGAGGGGCCTGCATCCTCCATCTCGACATCCTCTCGGCTGTCTCGCGGAGGCAGTCCCGGGATGACTGCTGGCTGCGACTGTCTCCAGTCCAAGGCCAGGGCGCTCTTCGGTCGGTTGGGATCTTCCAAGGCATCCACGGAAAGGGGCCTCTCGTCGTCTGGCGGGGGTGAGAAAGACCAGACCTACATGATCATCGTTAGTCCAGGATACCACATGCTGGAAATGTAGCTCAACTCACCTCCATGACAGTCCTGTTGTTACGGAGAGCCATCGCCACACATTTCTCATCTTCGAAGGCGACGCGCCATACGGCTTCACCCTGCGCGATGAGCTCGCGGACCAGGTGGCCAGTCTTCAAGTCCCATACTTTCACCCGTCCATCGCTGCCACCGCTGACGACACGAGTATCGTCAAATTGCAAGCTGGTAACGCTGTTATCGTGAGCCGCCAGTCGGTGGATGGGGACGAATTTGGACAGAGACCAGACTCTGACCGAGCCATCTGAGCCACCGGTCACGAGGGTATCGCCTCTCATCTGCAACTGGCCGACTAAAGAGGTGTGACCCTGCAGGACTGCGAGGCATTCTCTGTGATATTGGTCAGCCACGAAACAAATTCCCAATCTTCCCTTCTTTCTTTTTTAGGGAGGATTTGACTAACCCGGTGGAGGCATCCCAGATCCGAACACTGGTGTCCAGGCTGCCAGTTGCTACCCTCGCGCCGTCAAACGCGATGGCATAGATCTGGCTATAATGACCTTGCAGCGTGTGCAAACATCTGCCCTCGGAGATGCTCCAGATCTTGGCTGTGGTATCGTAACTGCCAGAAACCACGATATCTCCCTTGATCTCCAAGCACCGCACACTAGCTTGATGACCTACAAGGACGTTGCGGCACAGGCCAGTACGAATGTCCCAAACACGAAGGGTGGTATCCCTCGAGCCCGAGATAGCCGTATTAGCATCTGACATCTTAAGACAGCGCACAGTACTAGTGTGGCCTCTGAGGGTGTAGGAGCAGACTCTTGAGACAGGGTTAGTGAGGAGACAGAGAAGGGAAAAGATAAAAAAGTAAGAATGTGGTGTGAGTAAGAGAGAGAGAGAGAGAGAGAGAGAGCATCCTTACCCAGTGTTTAGCTCCCAGACCCGGACATCACGATCACAACCACCGCTGACGAGGATATCTTCCCAGGGGACCATAGCCCATACACCCATGACGTGGCCTTGGAGAACACGCAGCGCATTGCCCTCAGTGTCAAAGACATGAATCTTGGCATTGTCCAGCGCCACAATGATATACTTGGGCGTGAGGTGCAGACTGGTTACGACTCCTCCGTCCTGCGTAATGGCTCGTGTTGTGGATTTGCCCCCAGTCCGCCAGGCAGCATCGACCAGATATCTCTGCTTAAAGTGTGACTTGTAAGATTTGAGCATCGGTCGAACTGGCGCACTCGACCCGTCGAGACTCCTAGAGGCAGACATGGCGGCTGCGGAGGGGTAGGCGCCTGGGAAACTGTGATTTGCGAACTGGCCTTCTGCGGAGAGCAGCGGTTGTGCTCCGGGTCTTGAGGCGTACGCAGGTAGTGCGGATCCTGCGTCTGACAATCGACGGCCGTAATCGTGCTTCACGCAGAGGTTCTTCCAAGTCATGTCGTCGCTGAGAAGATCTCGCCATCTGCGGGAAACTTGGGATGCTCTCGCCAGGACCTTGGGGTCGTCGATGAATGATAGAATCTATTCTCACGTCAGCAAGTGGGGCAGACATTTCATAAGCACCGACGGAACAGCCGCGTTGGACGAACCCTAAGGCACAACTCATCGGGTAGACTGGTGAAGGGATCTTTCTTCAGCAGAGGGCTGACGAACTGATGAACGAACGAAAGCTGTTGGCTTGTGCATAGGTTCAACAGGTCAGCCAGAATGCGGGTTCGCTGGGGACCCGAGCAGCTCTGAAAGTGCTGCCGACATTTAGCCAGGAATATATCTTCTTCATCTCCGGCATCGCTCCAGTCGGGCTGGGCGTTGGATGGGCCAGGAGAGGCTGCCGGAGTAGGTGGAGGCGGGGGAGATCCGGTCAGCGTCTGGTCAAAGTCGGCAGCAGGAGTGCTCATGCTGGGAGTCGGGGGTCCTCTCGGTGGTCGAGGCTGAGGGATCTTGATGGAGTGGTTGCCGCTGTTCATGACCAATTCCTCGCCTGAATACAGGCTCGCTCTTCTGTCAGAAAAGCTGAGCGGCCGATGGCCGTAGGAATCCATCCTCGAGCTGTCCTTCAACCCGCCAATGCCAATGTATGATGTATGAACTCGAGCACGAACTAAGGCGGTCGAGAAGCGATCGGAGGGAGGTTTCGGTTCGATCTGGACTCGTTGATGGTGCTCAAAATCGTCTCTGTCTTGAGCGCATACTGTCAGTCCGACATTGTCTATGCTGACCTGAGTCTCGGCCCACGCCTGGGTAATCCACAGACCTCGGGGCAAGCAGCGATTTTCGTATGATGCACGAGACTCGCCAAAGGGGGGAAGGATGACAATAGTACTGACCGTGACCAAAAAAAAAAAAGAAAAAAAAGAAAAGAAAAAGTCGTAGCTGTTGGCTCTGACCCTACTTAGGAAGCAGTATCACTGCGTAGCTCTTTCCCCCGTGAAAAAGATGTAAGAAACAGTGACAACGCGTCGACGTAATGCCTGTAGTGGCCGTTCAAAGTTCCAAAATGGCGTCGTTCAAAGAGGGCGGAAGGCGGTGGCCTGTGATGTTGGTGCTTAATCGGCGCCCGGATCAAGGGGGGGGGGACCGACAGTTCGGACGCTTTGATCGGAGGTGATAAAAAGGCGTCCGGATGACAGTGTAACGTGTAACTTTAGACCGTGGGCTCGTATGTAGGTGCGTGCTCCAGTGCGAAGGCGTGATAAGGCAAAATTGGAGAAAACGATTCGTACATCAGACACAATGGAAAGACGGACGTTAATCCTCGGTTAAGGGGGGGCAAGGAGGCGGGAGAGGGAGAGAGAGAGAGATTAGATGACGGCAGGGCGCGGGCGCTGTCGAGTGTGTGGGTGCGATGGGTGGCGGCAGAAATAAACAAGACGAGTCAAAAACCGCCCAACAAAAGAGAGAAGAAAAAAACCGCCCAGGCGAAAAGAAATGAGGAACTTTGGAATAAGACAAAAAGTGAGGACAGTCGGCCTCTCCGCCCACTCGGTATGTGGTGTGCGAGTGTGGTGCCGTAGGGGCGAAGGTGAGGAGGAGGAGGCGTGTGTCTTGGATGCAGGGTGGGCGGGTGTGTATGAGGTGAGGAGAATGGAGAATGAAGGATGTCAGATTAAACCAAGTCGAGGCCTGTTGGAAATGGATGGACTGGGCCCCAATCGACTTGCGGCAGCGGGGCCAAGGGCAGGATTCATGCAGGTGGTCTGGTCTTGTCTCTTGTCTGATCCAGGGCCTGCAGGTGGAGGTGGCTGCGCTCTCTCTCTTCTCCCTATCTCCTGTTCCCGGAAAGAGTCAAGCTGCCGCATCCGCCTGCTTCAACTTTGATCAAATGATGGTTGCAGAGAGAACAGATTACAACCTCGTAGAAAAAGAAAGGAAAATAGATTTATAGAAAAATAGATTTACGGAGGTACTCCCTCCAACACAACGAAGAGATGTTTCCGCCATAAATCCATTTAAACAATGGCTAGCTATATAATCATGCTCCAGCGTCGCAGCGTTTAAAAATCGAAATTGTCTGCCAAGAGCGTCCCCAAACCAGGTTCTTGCTTTGCTTTCGTATTCCCCCGTTCTTGTCCAATGTCTGGCAGTCAGCAGGGCATGACAGACCCTGGCAGGGAGGGCGTGATTAGAAACCAGGAATGCCAGCCTTCAGACTTACAGGGGGTCTGCCTGACAAGACAAGAAAAAAGAAGGGGGAAGAAAAAGAGAGAGAAGGAAAGGGAAAAAAAAAAACGAAGGGAAACCCCCCCCCCCAACCCCTTCTCCGGGGGTGTTTCTGGCGATCTATGCAGTTTACATGCATTCCCGTGTCATGGCTAAAACAGGGGCCCTCCTGAACCTTCTCTCTCTTGTTCCTGTCTTTACCCAATGCCCATAGAATGTTCATTGAGCAGATTGTTTTTCTTCTCTTCCCTTTTTTGCTTCCCTGCCTCCGTCCCGTCCACATGCAGAGGTACCATAATATCTGCTCTCTGGTAGGTGGCAAAGACGGCGTCACAGTGAGAGAGAAGCTGAGTCGTGCTTGGGCCAACTCATCATATGTACAATACAACACTTGCTGTCAGCAGACCACTGGTGCCACGCACCCTCTGGAACCTGGTCAGGGTCTCTGGTTTGTAAGAAGCAAAGACGTCACTCAATTTCACTCCCACATATACAAAACTTATGATTTCACACCCACTCCGTTGTGTGTGTGTGTATCCACAACCTTAACCCCCCCTCCTTCTTCTCCCTTCCCCCCCCCCCTTTTTTTTTTAAATAAAAAAAATCGCAGCCACACCAGGCTCTCTGCAAGGGGACACTGATTTCTTAATTTGATTCGGTGCGGGCGCCGCTTGGACATCAAAGTCCAAACTTGAGTCGAGATTTCATACAGCCTTTTGCAGTACTGCGTGTGCAGGTCATCTGAAGCATCCTGGGAGCTGATTTTAGCCTCGAGACTCTGACACGATGTCTCTTATCCGAGCCTGTGGTTCTGCCTCCGTTGACACGTCTTGCTACCAGTCCACTGGACAAGATGGATTGCTTTACTATGGCGACCATCCAGGTGGCCAGGACAATGTGTGTTGTGCTGGCCAGCAAAATAGGTCTTGCAGGCAGGGTCTGTTTAAATATAAGGCTATGTGAATCCCCAGCCACACACACACACCAACTTGTCTAGACTACTCAAGACCCCACGTACGTTTCGTAGATATGCGTATCTGAAACAACGATCCAAAGGATTTAAACACCGTTCTACCGAGCACACGAATATTTTTAGACCCGTTGAAAAAATACCCGCGGGAGGAAGCGCCACGCTGCAGGAATACCGTGAACACATCAACTTCAGCCTCAACGACCGCACGGTTCCAGGCACCCCCGACGTGTAGGATCGACCGTGACACAAGTTCGAGATTTATATCCCCCCCCCCCTGAGGTCTCTTCCCATAGGAGAGGAAAGGAGAGAAATATCAGACTCAAGTTAACAATAATGTACAACACTAATAGCAGGCTCCGAATATCATACATGCTTTCACAACTTACCCAGTGTGGCGCACCCTCCCTCACGTCAGCGTCAGCACTAGGTCTAGCAGCCGAAGATGAGCTTCTTCTATTTCGTTGTTTTTTCTCCCGGTTATCAAGACACGGCCGTTGGATCCTGTACGCCCCCAGAGGCTGATTGTTCGGCGCCACGCCAGACGATGCCGTCTTGCTCTGCAGCCCTTCTGTTCCGGCGGCCTCTCTGACTGTGCTCGTCTTGTGTCCTCCGACTTGAGACATCTAAGGCCGCAGCCGCTCACGCTTGCACGGCAAATCCTTAGGTGTGGGGGACAAAATCTGTGTCGTCGACGCGACACAGTTGGCTAGGCTTTACGTGAGGCGGGATGTGGCATGCTGCTGTTGTTGTTGCTGCTGCTGACTGTGTTAAGCCTTGAGAAGAGGTCGAGTTGCAACAAATTTGTAGACAACGCCGTTGCTCTTTTCGCGTCATACTACGTCTTTCTAAGAAGAACGGCGGCAGAGCAAGGGAGCCTATGGCACCACGAAGAGCGCAGCTAAGGACCAATGATCAACCCCAACAGTTGTTATCCTATCATATGTACTGTACTCGTGCAGCGCTGAGAAGAAAAACCCCAAAACCGAGACGCCACTTCGAAAATTGCACAATTCAAACAGCCATGTATGATACGCACGCACGGTGATAACGTACTCGCTGTCTATGCTGGAGATCCTGAACGCCGTCGATGCCCGCGCCACAACACTCTCGACAGTCGACAGCTATGGCATGACGTAAACAGAAGACAAATACTCCTACTCATACAGAAGCCGGTCTCCTTCAATGATGGTGCCCGAACTGTGTAAGGAGAGGTAGTAGCATACCACCTACTGTGGCCACTGTATCTCTCACTTGCGGTCGCCCAGGTTTCCTCTGCGGGCCGTCTGCGTAGCCGTTTATGGACGAATGGTGATCGTGCGGTTGTGCAGATGGCTCCTCCTGCATAGCGTGCATGGCGACATATCTAAGCCATCTCGGTCAGCCCCCTGATTACATCGTATTTTCGGGAAGACAACTTACAAGAAAGTGCCGCCGGAGAACAAGAGAAGCATGCCGGTCCACCACTGCCCCGTGGGGCCGTCCATGTTCCCACCACCAAGAATCGACACGAGGATGAAGGAGCCAAGCGCACCGACAGGCGCTGCCAGACTAAACGCCATTAAATGCCCTCGAGCAGCCCTTTTGGATAACCCCTGCCTGAGCAGTAATGATGTCAACCCGAAGGCCGCAGGCGCCTTGTGAACCATGATTGCAACAAAGATGATGATTCCCAACTTCATGTCGCTCGTTGTTGCTGATGCGCCCATTGCGATCCCGTCCGCCGCGGCGTGGATCACCAGGCCCACGGTGGTCGCGAGGCTCCTGGACTGTCTCGGCGACGGCGATAAGGAGCCCAAGAAGCCGTCATGCTCGTCTTCGCCCTCGCCATTGACGCTTGAGGAGCCGAGGTTGTCCAGACTGATATGCCGTGTTGCCGGGGCCCTGTTCAAACCGTCGGTGGCGTGTTGTGGTAGTCTGTCGATCAAAAACATGAGAACAAAGCCCAGCATCAAGGAGAATCCGATATAGAATGTTGGGAAGTCATTGTCCTCGTGCTGCGCTACGTCTCCCTTTGGTGGCTCAGCCGGCGCCTCCCCTTCTGCTACCGGCGCATCGTCCCTTGTCTTCAGAGCTTCGTGTATGATTGTGCCATGATCGATAGGCGATGTCTCCACGATTTCGATTGCATGTAGGTCTCGAGGTAATATGGGCTGCGGCACCTGGCGCGCTGCAACAATCGATCTTAAGCCGCGTGGCTCGTGTGCCCCGGCCCCAGAAGACGCAACAGCCTCAACACCCTCCGGTACAATGACAATCAAGGATGTGCCGACAAGTATTCCAACCCCTATACTCGATATTAAGCGTAATTGTGATTGGCTGAGGGTCATCGATAGAGGTAGAGCGCCGGCGAGGAACGAGGCGAGGGCCATCACCAACTGGACATGTGCGATTAGCCTGGTGCGGTCCGTGGTCAAATCAGGGAGGTTGCCAGCTCACGCTCAGGACGAGGAGAAGGAAAAGCCCGCCCATCTTGAATCCAATGCTATCCAAATATTGAGCGCATGGGTGAGAGACACGATTGGACAGATCTTGAAACGGAAGGGCGAGTCTGAAAGACTGCTGTGTCCGATCGGGATAGCGGTGTCGAGGACCTTCCACCAAGATTTCCTGCTCCCTTCTGAAATGATTGCACCGCCTTCGCCTGCTCTTTGAATGGAAAGAAGGCTTTGCTGGGTTTTCTGAAGCGTGTTGAACCTTAAGATCGCATCAAGCGTCGCTGGTCATACAAGAAATCGCCCCCAAAAGATGAACGTCTGGCGAGGCGACCAAGTGTAGTGCAAAAGAAGCAACTACAACTGTGATACTGTGGCATAGTAACTGCAAGCTCCCCTGTCTCACGCAGATCACGGCGGACCCCTGCATTTTCCCTCCCGCAGGGCCGCAGCAGCCCATCGACTTTCTCTACAGGCGGCCCCACGGTGCACCTAATTTAGCTCTGCTTCGCGTCGCACGGCACCGCGATCTCACTTTCGCGTTCGCACTCAAACCTCGACCCTTGCCTTTCATTCCAAAACCATCACAACTTTGAGAATTCTCTAATCTACATACAAAGGGATCGATTATTTGACGTCAAAGCATTAGAGTGCATCTCTTGGACCACTACAGTCACCATGGCAGAGGAAGTTCTGGACGAGTGGACCGTAAAGGCGAGCAATATCTTGAACATCAGCCTGGTCACCAAGGCGGAGCAAGGGCGTCCCAAGACCATCGCAAGTTTTCGACCAACATGGACATACCCCATCGTTAACAACGACGAGGAAACGATCTATGGCTACAAGGGACTGAAGATTAGTCTTCGCTTCAATGCATCTGACATGCGCCCACACATCTCTCACACCTCAACAAAGAGAGTACCTGCTACCGTTGCGATCGCTGAGTCGCCAGAGATTCGAGACCTGTTTGAGCCCTTCCTACCTCCAGGCAAGCCCTCCAGCATCCCTTTTGCGCCTTGTAAATTCTAACCCCTTGCAGTTGCCTTTGGTAAGGCAGCCGACTTTGAACTCGCTGTTCAAAACAGTTCCGATGAGTGGCACCCACCCGGAGAGCTGGTCGAGACATTCCAAGGCGACGCGGAGGATCAGTATGAAGTCTGGAAGGGCAATCTTGCCGACCCTCTGGTTTTGGCACTCGTGAAGAGGATCCAAATTCTGGTGTCCCTCTTCATAGAGGCAGGAACGCCGATACGAACGGAGTCTACAGAAGACGCAGAGGCGGACTTCCTAGATCGATGGACGGTGTTCTTCCTCTATCACAAGCAGCCACGCGCAAATGAGCCCGGAAAGTTCACCTACGTCTTTGTTGGATACTCAACAGTTTATCGATTCTTCATCTTCCGACCCCAGGCACTTGACGGCGGGGCTACCAGCGACCTTGAGCTTCCGACTCAGACAACACCCTTCTCAGACTTTCCGTGCCGATCCAGAATATCACAGTTCATCATTCTGCCGCCATTTCAGCACAAAGGAAATGGCCAGCGACTGTACAGACCGATCTTCAAGACGCTTCTGGACGACCCAAACATCTTTGAGATCACTGTGGAGGACCCAAGCGAGGCATTCGACACCCTGAGGGATATGGCAGATCTAGCCTTTCTCCGGGAAAAGCCCGACTTCAATGACATCCGAATCAACACAAGCGTGACGCTCTCCAAGAATGGCTTCGTGCCGAGCAACATTGTCGACAAAAAGGCTCTGGAAACAGTGCGCACCAAGTACAAGATTGCCTCGCGACAGTTCTCCCGGCTAGTCGAAATGTATCTCATGTCAAAACTCCCAGACTCCGTGCTCACGAAGCTGGAGGACGCTGTACAGGGGAAAGTCAAGGAAGCGGCCACAAAGGCAGAGGAGCATGAGTACAGGCTGTGGAAGCTGGTCACCAAGTCGAGGATTGCAGCTCAGAACAAGGAGCAGCTTAGTGCGCTCGACCCCGACGAGCGAGTCACGAAGCTCAACGAAACACTGAACAGCGTGGAACTCGAGTACGCCCTGCTCCTGTCCATGTTTGAGCAGCGCAAAGATGCACACTCCAAGACCGACAGTAAGAAAAGGAAGGTGGTAGAGGAGGAGGAGGAGGCTGAGGCATCCAGCAGCAAGAAGTCGAAGGTCTAGGGATCAATGTCCTTGAAACTTCTCATAAGGTGCTGAGCTGTACGACACCATGTCAGCATCCTCGAAATGCATCCAAAAACACAGGCACATATGCAGGACGCTTGATAAACGACGACTGGTCAGGTTCTCAAGCTCAACAGGCAATGGATAGTACTTTGACGTTGGGAGAAACGGGGATCCTTGATCAATAATACATGGTGTCCGCATTGCCCAATGAAATATCGAGTCCTAAACTCTGCGAAATGTGAGCTTCTATGCATGATGAGGCCAGCAAAATTCAGACACGTGAGTACCGAATGCTGCGCCAAGGAATCGCTATTGCTGAACTGGAATTCTAAGCACTGATGTCCAGCTGCCGCGGGGCCAGTAGCCGCCGCTACACCGCTTAACTAAACGAGGCTAGCTCCAGATCCCCAGCGCTGCAGCCCTACAACAGGGAGCAACTTTACCACCCAGTTGACGACCCGCAAGCCATCCATCCCACTCTATACTTCCCGCCTCTTGTCTCGATTCTCAAAATTGGTCAACGCAGCCTACCAGGAAGGAAAAAATAACCCAACAACACACTGGATTTTCAAACTCGCATTCTCATCGATTCTCCGTATTTTCATACGTGTGAGATCCCTTAAGTGATAAAATGGCCGACCCTTTCGAGGTGCGCATGCGATTTTCATCGCAGCTGCAGCACCTCAATGCGTCCGTGACGTCTGCGCAAAAGGCAGCCCAGTACGCACTCAAGTACAAAGACATGGACGAGGACTTGCACTCATGCATATTGGAACAACTCGAGCGGGTATGTCATTATATAATCTCTGCTTTACGTAGGATGTATATCATCGGGCTAATTTCCCATACAGAATAACATGAATACTCGTGCCAATATCATGTATTTTATTGAGCACTTCCTCGAGATGGCACAGAAGGACGGACACGTCGACTATGTACGAATGTTGCAACGCGACATCATCCGGGTGGTTGACGCCGTCGCTCCGGACGATGGCTCTGGTGCTGCGAATGTCAAAGTCGTTAGGAGGGTCTGTCTACCTTGCACCATTCCCCTCCCTTCTCTCATCACAGCAGACCTCCCTGTCTCTCCTTCTAACAGTCAAGCAGGTTCTACAAGGCCTCCAGTCCAAGAATTTCCTCGCGGCCCAAACAGTCGACGAGATCAACGAAGTGCTCAAGGAGCGCGAGACAGCCAGTATAGATGCCGTCATGTCCTCGCCTGTTAACAGCACGAACCCGGGGCTAGGTGACATGCCAGCGTCGCGCACCATACCCAGGCCGGGCGGCGCGGTGCTGCCGCCGCGCCTCGACAAGAAACAGATCGAGCAGCGTATCGAGGAGGATCGTGAGCGGCACAAGAGGTTGCGGGAGAGCATATGGGCTGTCCCCAACGAGCCGGCAGACGCTGAGATGTGGAAGATGTGGGACGAAACGAGTGATCTTGGTGATGATGACTTCTTGCTGGCAAAGGAGGAGGAGGAGGAGCGGCAGCGATGCGTTGTGGATAGCTGTGTACATCGCCAAGACGAGGAGACGCGGAGACGGAACTCACACGTACCGAATGGGAATCACGCGCAATGACCTCAGCGTGCATCGAAAACATTATACTGAATGCGGTCGGTGCTTTACGAGTACGGTACTGCACACGTACCGAGCCGTCTTCAAGACCGTGAGGATGGAAGCTCAATCACACGATCATTGAGGTGAGCATGCAAGTCCGCTGACGCCAAGGAGCCCCTCACTTACCAAGGTGTCTAAAGCGATTCAACCATTGAACGATTGGAGGCGGATTCCCAATACTTTAAAGGGCGCCTCGGTCCATCAAGGACTCTTGAAGGGACCAAGGCAGAACTTTGATATAATCCGCAGTCTCGAGAATATGATGTCAGGATACCCTCCGCGAGGTTGTGTGGAAGCTGGTGGCATTGCCGTCCGGCTACTTCTGTATACTATTACACGTGCCTTGTACATGCAAATGCCCGAGATGCGGTCCATGTGGCCCCGGAACCCGTGTGGGTATCTGTCCAGTCCTTCTCCAACCCCTTCTGCACGTCTACTCCATCTGGACGACAGCGCCAAGGTCCTTCAGGGTCGCCACGATCTTCTCAGCCTCGTCTTTTGGTACCGAATCCTTCATCATCTTGGGCGCGCTCTCCACAAACTTCTTGGAGTCCACCAGACTCAGACCCAGCAAGCTCTTGATCTCCTTGATGACCTTCGGCTTCGCGCTCGCCTCGAATGACATCAGCTTTACGCTGAACAGAGTCTTCTCCTGCGCCGCAGCAGGCGCGTCCTCCTCAGCCTCTGCCGCCGCCGCTGGTGCGGCCGCCGGGGCCGCAGCGGCAGCGAACCCGCCGATGGGCATGTCTGGGATGTTCAGTCGGGACTGTCGAGATGCCCAGTTAGCTCTTCGCCTCCACTCCATCGGATGCACGTATTCCTCCCACCTTGAGGCTTGACACCAAGTCCGCAGTCTCCAGAAGTGTCAATTGGCTGATCTGATCCACAATGCCGGCAATCTTGGGGTTTGTAGGTGCGGCCGCAGCCTCGGTCGACTGGTATCGCCTTGCTATCCTCTGCTGGGCGAGCGCGCCCGTGGTTCGGAGGGAGGTTGCGGATCGGATCTGGCGGGCGCAGCATTGCGCCGCATATCTGGAGGAGAGCGACATGGTTGTAGGTGTCTTCGGCGGTTTCTCGAAGGGGTATTGAGGGTGTATGTGTCGCGTGAGGGCCGTACCAGAGCTCGTCTCTCACGCGGTCGTTGACGGGCTCCAGAACTTTTTCTAAGCTCGAGGTCGTCCCTGGCCAATGCTCTGCCGCCCCGGTCGCCTGGTAAATCCGCTTTCCGTTTTAGAAGTCTGCAGGGACAGGGGTTTTAGCTCAGACCCCTGCCGCTGTGCCTTTAGGACGGCAGAAAAAAAGTCGTTGATCAGGACTGCGAACTTCCCAAGAAACATCAACCAATTCCGGAACAAATTTCACGATATCTCGCCGACCATGGCGAATTTCGATGTGAGCTCGCAGAGGGCGTCTCTGCTGGGCGATGCGACTACGGTGGCATGCTTGCCACCCGAGTTGCTTCACATCATCCGCGACCAGAACCCGACGAATTTTTTGGATGCCATATCACAGGCGGCGCTCATACCTCAACTTACAGGCCGTCTCTATGCCCATTTTGAGCCAGTCTTCACAGATATTTGCGCTCGTTGGATCCTCGGCACACAACGTGGCAGCTGCAATGACAGCATCTTGGCAGCATTTGCTAGGATTCTTCCGTTTGCACCGCAGCTCTCGACTTTTCTGGATGGTTATCTTACAAACCTGACCGTTGAGCCTCGATCATCTTCAGAGGCGCACCTCCCTCCGCGCATCAATCTTGTGGATGCCTCACAGGCTTTGAGTGGCGATGCTCTCATCCAGAGACTGCTGGCAGTATGGCGGCTTCTCAATTTCGATAGGAAGACGTATGCACCTTTGGTATCGCCCTCTCAAGTGCAAGATCTCTTTACGTACCGATCCGGTCCTGTCAGATACCTATCAATACGAATTTTTTGTCTCCTCCTGAGTGCGTCCGACTCCAAGCTGCAGTCTCTGGTGCAGCACTACATTCCAGGAGATGAGCCTCTGGCCGGAGACTTCGACGGCAAGCTCATAGACTTTGTCTTTTTGTCGCTGTTTGAACACACTCGTGTGGAGGAGATCCACCAACAAATTCTTGCAGCCCGGGAACAAACACTCGCGAAACCTTCCGTTCAGATACCGCCACAGAATCTCACCACCCTTGTGGTCAACTATGGAAACACGGTCCTGCCACGGCCGCATGCTGCACCGAGTACTCCCTCTTCCCTCGTTGCCACCCCCACGACTCTCCGCAACCTAGAGCATCTTGCAAAGCTTCTGCAGCAGCCGGGTCCCATCCTTCTCCACGGACTATCTGGCGCCGGCAAGACAGCCTTGGTTCTCGAGCTGGCCCGAGAGCTTCGCATGGACTCCAGCCTTGTCACTCTTCATCTCAACGAGCAAACCGATGCCAAGATGCTCATTGGTCTCTACACCACCGGCACGAAGCCAGGGTCTTTCGAGTGGCGACCAGGCATCCTGACGACAGCCGTCAGAGAGGGGCGTTGGGTGTTGATAGAAGATCTTGATCGTGCACCTACCGAGGTCATGAGCACTCTTCTACCCCTGATCGAACGAGGAGAGCTGCTGATACCGAACCGAGGCGAGAGGATACAAGCACCGAGCAGTTTCCGGATCCTTGCAACTGTGAGGACCTCACGAGGCGTGAATGGCCAAGAGAACATCCCCTCCCTACTTGGGCTGCGGTTTTGGCAGTTGTTGCCGGTGGAAAGCATGCTTCAGGTTGAACTCCAGGCAGTGATCCATGACAAGTATCCTCTGTTGCACAAATTTGTGTCGGATCCAATACTCAAGGTCTTCGAGCGAGTCTGCCTTCTCCTGAGTGGGCCAGCGCTGGTGTCTGGCACGTCGTCGGCATCAGAACGCCCCATCAGCTCAAGAGACCTCTTCAAATGGTGCCGGCGCCTGGAGAGGATCATTGTGGCCACAGGAGCACAAACGGGAAGCGAGCCCATGACCGAGACGACATACGATGGGATGTTCATGGAGGCCATCGACTGTTTTGCAAGCGGCATCAAAGATTCTCGAGTGCGTGATAAGCTCATCCTTCACATTGGAGAGATGATGGGAAGATCAAGCCAGCGCGTGGAGCATCATCTTACCATGCACATACCGAAATTAGAGGAGAGCGAAACGCATTTGGCGGTTGGGCGGTCGAGGCTGCATAAGACGAAACGGCTGAACCGCGTGGCAAAGTCGAGGCGACCTTTTGCACCGACGACACATGCGAGGAGACTGTTGGAACAGATTGCTGTGGCCGTCGACCTCAAAGAGCCGGTCTTGCTTGTTGGAGAGACTGGTATCGGAAAGACTACAGTGGTACAGCAACTTTCAGAGAGCCTGGGCTACAAATTGATCGCTGTGAATTTGTCTCAGCAGAGCGAGGTCGGAGATCTCTTGGGAGGCTTCAAGCCCATCAATGTGCGCAATCTTGCCGTGCCTTTGAAGGAGGACTTTGAAGATTTGTTTGCATCAACCGGCATATCGCAGCAGAAGAACCAAAAATACCTCGACAGTATCGGCAAGAACATCGCAAAGGGCAGATGGACGAATGTTGCAAAGCTTTGGAAGCAAGCTCCGCAGATCTTTGATGATATCCTCAAAAAGAAGATCATCGAAGAGCAGAACCGCGAGCAAGCAAGAGAGAATGGCCAGCCAGCGAAAAGGCGAAAGACGGAGTCGTCATTACAGTCTCTGTTAGAGCTCAGACCTCGGTGGGAGAAGTTCTCAAAGAACCTGGAGCAATTCGAGATTCAATTATCAGGGGGCTCTGGAGGCTTCGCTTTTGCCTTCGTCGAGGGCAACATCATCAAGGCTGTCAGGAATGGTGACTGGGTACTCTTGGATGAGATCAACTTGGCATCTCCAGACACATTGGAGAGCATCGCAGACTTACTCCAGTCGGGACCAGATGCTCTACCCTCGATCCTGCTGTCGGAAACAGGCGAGATCGAGAGAATACAAGCCCATCCAAATTTCAGAATCTTTGGAGCGATGAACCCAGCGACAGACGTTGGCAAGAGGGATCTACCACTCGGCTTACGGTCAAGGTTCACAGAGCTTTACGTGGCAAGCCCGGACAAGGACGTCAAGGATCTCGTCGTCATCATCAAATCGTACTTGAGTGGACAGAATTCTCGTGTCGACCAGGCGGCCGACAAAGTCGCTCACCTCTACTTGCGCATCAAAGAGCTTGCTGAGGCAAAAGCACTCGTCGATGGAGCGAATGAGGTGCCCCATTTCAGTCTACGTACCTTGACACGGGTGCTTACCTATGTCAATGATGTTGCACCATTCTACGGTCTTGAGAGGTCACTTTACGAAGGATTTTGCATGGGTTTCTTGACGCTTTTGAGTCGAGACTCGGAGAAATTAGTGATGCCACTGATCACAGACCATTTGTTTGGCAAGGACCGCAGTCGTCTTCTCTCAAAGCCGCCCAAATATCCAAATGACGGACGCGAGTATGTCAAGTTCACAGACAAGGATGACAATAGAGTCTACTGGCTATTGAAGGGTGCACAGCCTCCGAAAGAACGAACCGACTACATCAGGACACCCTACGTCGAGCGGAACTTGCTTAATCTGGTCCGAGCTACATCAACAAGGCGGTTCCCCATCCTCATTCAGGGACCAACCTCAGCCGGAAAGACAAGCATGATTGAGTATCTCGCCGAGTACAGCGGCAACAAGTTCGTGCGTATCAACAATCACGAGCACACTGACTTACAAGAGTACTTGGGCACATACATCTCTGGTTCTGATGGCAAGCTCAAGTTCCAAGAGGGTCTACTCGTCCAAGCGATGCGCCAGGGTCACTGGATTGTTCTCGATGAACTCAACTTGGCACCGACCGATATTCTTGAGGCGCTTAATCGTCTCTTGGATGATAATCGAGAACTTCTCATTCCAGAGACGCAAGAGATTGTGCGACCGCATGAGAATTTCATGCTTTTTGCAACGCAAAACCCTCCGGGTCTGTACGGGGGGCGCAAGGTCCTCTCGAGAGCGTTCAGAAATCGATTCCTCGAGCTGCACTACGACGACATTCCCGAAGACGAGTTGGAGTACATCCTGCAAAAGCGAAGCATCAACACGGCGCCATCTGACTGCAGAAGAATCGTGTCTGTGTACAAGGAGTTGTCTCGCCTGAGACAGACCAGCAGGGTCTTCGAGCAGAAAGATAGCTTTGCGACACTGAGAGACTTGTTCAGATGGGCACTTCGCGATGCCGAAACTCGTGAAGACATCGCAAACAATGGTTTCATGCTTCTTGCTGAGCGGGTGAGAGATGACGAAGAGAGAGCCGCGGTCAAGGAGGTTATCGAGACAGCCTTCAAGGTGAAGATCAACCCAAATCAGCTCTTTGGCGAGAAATTCTCAAGGGCCATGAGGCACTCCAGCCTGATGAAGAACAACAACCAAGGTGTCGTGTGGACAAACGCTATGAAGCGGCTGTACGTTCTCGTAACACATGCCCTGCAGAACGATGAGCCTGTGCTGCTTGTCGGTGAGACTGGTTGTGGCAAGACGACGATTTGCCAAATGCTTGCCGAGGCCGTTGGCAAGCAATTGCACATTGTCAACGCACACCAGAACACGGAGACTGGTGACCTCATCGGGTCGCAAAGACCAGTTCGAAATCGCGGAGCGATTGTCGAAGCCCTCAAGCACTGCCTTGGAGAAGCCTTTCTACAAGTTGATCAACCCTTGGAAGGCAGCATTGATGAGTTAGTGGCACGTTATCACAGTCTCTCTCCAGGCGACTTGAGCCGAATCCCAGAAGTTCTCAAACAGTCTATTCACGCCAGCGAGGTCAGATGCAAAGCTCTGTTTGAATGGTCTGATGGTAGCCTCGTCCAGGCGATGAAGAATGCCCATTTCTTCCTCCTCGACGAAATATCCCTGGCAGATGATTCGGTTCTTGAGAGACTCAATTCCGTGCTTGAGCCAGGACGGACACTGCTTCTGGCCGAGAAAGGCACCGATGACTCGCACGTTCAGGCCGCTGATGGGTTCCAGTTCTTCGCCACCATGAACCCCGGTGGTGATTTTGGAAAGAAGGAGCTGTCACCTGCGTTGCGCAACAGATTTACAGAGATTTGGGTGCCGCCTTTGTCCAACAGGCAGGACATCTTGGACATCGTTGCAGACAAGCTGAAGCCCCAGTTCAAGCCCTTTGCACATATCATTGTCGACTTCTCTTACTGGTTTGGCAAGGCATGCCGCTCCTCGACGGCCACTGCATTCTCCATCCGCGACATTCTTGTCTGGGTCAATTTTGTTAACCACACCGAGCACGTGCAGCCTGCGTTGGCGTTGCTGCACGGTGCTGCTACAGTATTCATTGATACGCTTGGAGCCAATCCTTCAGCTCTGCTTACCTTGGATCCAAAGACCATGGACGAGCAGAGGCAGAGGTGTCTGCACAAGCTGAATGAGCTCATTGGCAATGAAGTTGATCTGACGGCTGCTTATAAGAGTGAGCCTCGGCTCATGATTGGCAATGATTTTGTCCAGATTGGTGACTTTTCTGTTACTCGATTGTCCGGTGGGCAAGATGACGCAGACTTTGCATTTGACGCGCCGACTACCAAGGTCAATATGATGCGGGTGATCCGGGCTCTCGGCGTGCACAAGCCGATCTTGCTCGAGGGAAACCCTGGTGTTGGCAAGACAACACTCGTCAGTGCTCTAGCCAAGGCCTGTGGTCGGCGTTTGACCAGGATCAATCTGTCTGATCAGACTGATCTCATGGACCTTTTCGGGACCGACGTGCCGGTTGAAGGTGCAGAAGCAGGCAACTTTGCGTGGAGAGACGCACCTTTCTTGCAAGCCATGCAGAAAGGGGAGTGGGTCCTGCTGGACGAGATGAACCTTGCCTCGCAGTCAGTCCTTGAAGGCCTGAACGCCTGTCTTGATCACCGCGGAGAGGTCTACATTTCTGAGCTGGATCAGGTCTTTAAGTGTCATCCAGACTTCAAGCTGTTTGCGGCACAGAACCCGCACTCCCAGGGCGGTGGTCGCAAGGGTCTGCCAAGCTCCTTCGTCAACAGGTTCATCGTGGTCTATGCCGATGTTTTCACCGAGCAAGACCTGATGCTGATCGCTAGCAAGCGGTACACAAACGTGCCGTCCGAGACAATCCAGAAGATGATTAGATTCGTGTCGAGTCTGGACTACGAGACATCGATTCGCAAGTCATTTGGCTCTCACGGGTCTCCTTGGGAGTTTAACCTTCGAGACTCCCTCCGCTGGTTGGGATTGCTTGCCTCAAAGGACCCATTGTTGGCGTCTGCCCAGGCCTCAGATTTCTTAGACATCATTGTCGCTCAGAGATTCCGTTCTGCAGTCGACAAACACCACATCGCGCAATTGTTCGCAGAGACTTTCGGAGCGCCGCCGCAACCACACAGTCTCTACCACAACCTCAGTCCCTCTGTCTGCCAAGTTGGACTAGCCATGCTCGAGCGCAATACTCTGTTGCAACCGAATCGTTTACCGACTATCAACACCGTGCCTCGGCTTGCGGAGATTGAGTCTATCTTGATTTGTGTCAAGCAAAACCTTCCCTGCATTCTCGTCGGGCCGTCAGGCAGTGGCAAGTCGTCTCTGCTTAGTCATGTTGCTGCTTCCGTTGGCAGTGAGCTGGTCACGTTTCCTCTCAATGCAGATGTCGATGCGATGGACCTTGTTGGTGGGTTCGAGCAGGCTGATCCGTTGAGGGAGCTTCGAAGTGGCCTTGATGATCTCCGTGAGGCGCTTCTACAATTCACCTTGTCACAACTTCCACAGACTTCTTCCGACACTGCTCTCAGACTTCTGAGTTTCCTCGTTAATGACCAGACGGAGGATGGCCTGGCCAAGATCATTGCAATCATGCAGGAATTCGCCTCTGGAGTGCCTGCTGGGTCTGCCTTGGGCCAACGCCTATCCCATGCCTTCGACCTTCTCCATGCACCAAGGATCCTGACGAACCCGCGATTTGAGTGGCTGGACGGTGTCATCGTGCGAGCCATGGAGTCAGGTAAATGGCTTGTCCTTGACAACGCCAATTTCTGCAGCGCATCAGTCCTCGACAGATTGAACTCGCTCCTGGAGCGTCCCGATGGCTTCCTCAGTATCAACGAGCACAGTGGTCCGGATGGTGAGCCACGGATCATCAAGCCTCATCCTGACTTCCGTATCTTTCTCACAATGGATCCCCGGTACGGAGAATTATCCCGGGCTATGCGCAATCGTTCTGTGGAGATCTATCTGGACATTTGCCAGTCGAATTCTGCAGGTCATCTATCGAGAATCACAGATATCGAGGCCACCTTGGACAGATATGCCGTTGCAACGAGCCTGGCTCGACAATCATCAGCAAATGGGCGAGTGGATGTTGCTGCGTTGGCCCTCGACAATCTCAGCCTTGGGGATTCCGCGCTGCTGCCGAGATTCGAAAAGGCGCTCAATGGCCTGCTGTCATCTCAAGAGGAAAACGTTGTTGAGATTGACCGGGATGTTGCAGCTTCCTCATCATATATCAGCTCACAGAAGGCTGCAACGATTAGACAGGCCGTCCTTCACTTGTATTCGAAGGTCTCGAGAGAGGTGTCCGGGAGCGAGGCGTTGTCTGCTCTTCAACCACTCCACACTCTGCACTCCTCCCTTTTGGTAACAATAATGAACAGACTGCAGCCGGGTGCCGCAGAGTGGCTGGGCACCTGCTACGAATTGTTTCTTGAGATACAATCTACTCAGCAGGCCATGCATTTACAAAGCCGCGCGACCGACAGGACGAAGCCGTCATCATTAAACCGACTCCAACGATCTCTCGTGTCCAGCAACGTTGCTTCTGTTTCCAAAGACTCTACAGTCAACGTGGCAGGTTTTTTGAATTACATCATCCAGTTGGTGGAGAGCTACATTGAGGTAACTCTTAAGTATTCGGAGTTCAACATGAGTGCAAGACCAGTCATGCATGCACTTTTGCACTACTGGTGGAGGACGCTCACCTTCGTCATTGGTTCTTCTTTCGAAGAGGCTAGGTTCCAAGCTCACCTCACGCAGGGCATGGACCTATTCCAGGCCCTCAGGGCCCAGCTACACGATGACCGTGCTGAGCAAGTGGTCACCAGCCTCCTGGACCACATTCAAGATGCTTTCACAGTCGGCTTTAAGCTGAGCACTGGCCTAAGTATGGAGACTATATGGCAGCTCTTGCGATTGACGCCTATCTCGAACGAAGCTACCTTCTCAGCTGTCCAGGATATGGAGAAGCTGGCTTGTCGATTTGATGCCATCAAGTGGAGATCCAATGCCAGTGTTGCCGACCTCAGCAAGGCCATTTCGTCTCTGGCCGAGGCTTACAGCGTTGTTCGTGGGAACGCTGTGGCCGCCACAGGCCTCCTTGAGGCTCTTCAGAGCGAGGTTGACCTCCTCGAATCCGGGGTGGATGAATCCCACGAGGTTTCTCCTTTCTTTGAAGAAGAATTTGAGATGCTACGACAGTCACTCGTGGTCCACAGAGCCTCGCGCAAGTCGTCCGCTTTCACGAATCTGCAGGAGATCGTGGTTCTAGCCAACGTCCCTACACTGTCTCAGATGCGGCTGCATAGTATGAACAGCTCACAGAGGCTTCTGCATTGCCTGGGCTATGTCTTCGGCCGGCCTTCTGCCTCTCATCCTTGGTCTGGGTGCCTCATGTCTTCACTTATCCACAAGTACGAGTCTACTTCAGCGGCCAGTCTATATTCTCTCCAGTCTCTTGAGACGGAGCTGCCAGCAATGGGCAAGCTTTTAGCGGGTTCCTCGGAAGCTGTGTCTGCAGACCCAATCGCCTGCCTCAACCAGCTACTTTGGCATCTCATGCGCGAGGTCTTCGGTGCGCTCTCCCTGCTTGATGGCTTCGTTTCTCTATACGAACAATTATCCCGTACCCTCGGAACTGTGATAGTCAAAAAGGATGGATTGGCTGTTGATGGCCCAGCAGCAACCGCTAGATTTCAGTTTGATATCCCATCACATCTCATATTGGCTGTCAATCAACACTTCATACCGGCAGTCACTGCGCTTGTGGCGTCCGAGAAGTCCACAGCTCAGAAAGCCGGGCTTTCTTCAATCGCGTGGGCCCATTTCGCCGTTGGTTGCATCAAACTATACGTCCCCGACAAGATCTTTGATCCATACCTGAGGGCTCAGACGGAGCGAGACTACCACGAAGAGTTTTTGACGGCTTTGAGGCGTAAATGGCAAGCCTTGTGCGCATTTGAGTCGTATTTCACCGGACTAGATTTCAACTTGCGATCTGAGCTGCTCCGGCAAGAGATCGAAAATCTAGGCGAGCCGCCATCAGCTGCGGTCACCATTCACCGTGGCTCCAGTACTGACTTGACCCGTCTGCAAGGCGAGTTCAACAATGTTCTGAGCGCCGTGGTGAAGAGCGACGTCCTCTCAACACTCTATCAGTACGTCGCTAGCTCGTCTGAGGCTGGTGCTCAAGAAGTGCAACTTATCCGGGACAACATTTTCCATCTCATCGAGCGACTGACGACGCGCTTTCCCGCCTACGAGGACTTGACGGTGCCTCTCGTGACAATTTTACGCTCTCTTCAAGTTGGGCTCTCGCTGAGCACGGTCCGCGACCCCCTTCACGGGTCTGATTCTCAGTCCGCCTGGCTTCTTCAAGTGACGCCGCTCCTGGGTGGCTCGATCCCCGACAGAGAGACGGCACCGCCACTTCAGAGCCTAGAGTTCCTGTCTTACGTCGGCGTATTGGTCGGGATTGAGGGAATCGACAGTCTTGACAGCCATCTTCGAGGCAATCTTGCAGCATCGCTTCACTACTTCTACGAGGAATGGAGCAAGAGGCTGGATGAGGACAAGAGACAGGAGGCAGCCAAGAACAGCCTGTACCGCTACAAGGGTGGTCTCGAAGATGAGGAGGAGGCCGACCAGCAAAGTTTCAACGAGCTCTTCCCCGACTACGAAACAGAGGATGCCACCAACTCGGCGTTGGCCAAAGATATCGGCCATGCTGCTCGCAACCTAGCCATGAAGGTCGCAGAGCGACACCGAAAGATCTTCCTCACGTCCCAAGACAGCGTACAGGGCCTGGTCAACTTGTGTAAAGCAGTCGGGCGCAAGGTTTCAAGTGATGCTTCGGACTCAGCACACCTCGACGCTGTTCAAGATCGAGCTCTACTGCCGACAACATTGCTTGTTTTGGATGAGAAGCTGGACAGCTTCAATTCGAGTGCAACTTCTGCCAGTTACAATTTCTACACGAGCTCCAATCTTTTTGAGGCTCGAAAGCTGGTCAACCTTGTCCGCTCTATCCGCCTGCGCTTCAGGGCACTGCAGGCCATTGATGAGATTGCGCATCTGCAGCCTCTCGCTGACGTGCTCAATGCCTGTGACCACGTCCTAGAGCTCAGCCACACAGACCCTCTGGCAAAGATAGTCAACCGCGTGGAAAAACTCCATGCGTTTGCCTATGAATGGCAGTTTGGTGGTTGGGCTAGTCACGTCCATGGCGCCCTGGATCTCTACAACAAGTTGACGGAGATGATTGTCAGCTGGCGTCGTCTGGAGCTGTCAACATGGGCTAAACTCTTTGATCAGGAGGTGGACAAGTGTCAAAACGACGCCAATTCTTGGTGGTTCGTGGCCTACCACGCTGTGATTGCCATACCGATGTCAAAGCTCGAGCTGGGTCACGACCTCAGGGACTACACGATCCAACTTATGAGCGATCTTGAGATGTTTTTCTCGGAAGCGGTATTGGGAGAGTTCCACAGCCGTCTTGAGTTACTACGTCAGCTATGCCAGCAAGTCGGGCTTCTGACCATGGATTACGAGGCTCTTGGCATCATACACAATGCAGTTCTGAACTTTCTCTCGATGTACTGCCGATACGAAGGTAAAGTCAACGAGGCAATCAACAAGGGCCGAGCATCAATTGAGAAGAACATGAAGGACGTCCTGTTGCTGGCGAGCTGGAAAGACACCAACATTGCAGCTCTGCGAGAGAGTGCCCGTAAATCACACCAAAAGCTGTTCCGACTTGTCCGGAAATTCCGTGCTATCCTTGGCCAACCAATGAGATCCATCATCGATCAAGGTCTTCCTGATGAGCAATATACCAGCCAAAAGATGGCAGCGGGGACAGCCCTGGTTGTACCACAGCCAAACGAAGCAGCGGCCTCTGTGTGCCAGAACCTGATCCCAGGCTGGTCTCAGGATGCACACACCAAGCGCCTCTCCGACACCGGCAGGATCATCAGCATTATGGCCAAGGCTTCTCAGTTGCCCGCGGCCAGCATAAATGCAGCCGATGTCATTGACGCCTTCGTCTCGGATACCAAGTCTGCGATGGCTTCTTTGAGCAAGGAGACGCCCGCGTTCCTGAATGATGAGAACAAGGAACAGGTCAAGCATCTCAAGACCAGGAAAGTCCGCTTGTTCGAAGAGACCATCAAAGCTATTCGGACTATGGGCTTCACTCGCAACCTCAATGAGGCCCATTTGCGGAATCAGAAGCAACTCGCAGTCGTCCTGGCGAAGGCTCGCCACTTACCTTCCGATCAGAACTCAGATTTGGAAGAGGTGGAATACTACTTTCACAAGGTTCTCGATCTGGCACCTACGGTCAGAAATGCTATGCACGATCATCATGGTGACCTGACAAATGAGGTTGTGCGACGAAGCAGAGGCTACATGGAAAGCATACTTCATGTGCTGATTCAACAGCATCAGTGCCTCGCTGACAACCGTCATCTTATCCAATCACTGGAGACAGGTCTTGCAAATCTGCAAGCGCTCACCTCCTCCAGCCAGTCTGACAGAGTGGCTGTCACACGGCAGACGTCAAATCATGATCAAAGCCTGCACTGGATCACGCCTGTCCTCAGTTTCGGCCTTCATCTCTTGGATGTCCACGCCAAATTGGGCAGATTGGACAACAGTGCCGTTCAAGCGGTGCTGCGGGATTGGCTCACAGAATTTACCAAACTCCAATCTCGGCTTGAGTCTAATCAGAGACTTCCGGTCGGGTTCGTTACGAATGCCCAGCTGCAATTGCGCGACGAGCTGGAAGAGAAGCTGGCCAGCTTCGAAGCCACACTCCAACTACTCGAGTCAGAACGACCGGATCTCGCATTCATCTTCCAACAGCTTCAGCTCTGGGCATCAGCCACAACATCCGGTGGCAACGAAGCTGTCAAAGTCAATGATGCTCAGGAATTTTTCGATACTGCAATGAACCTGTCCAAGATGGTACTTGATGCCGTGCAAAAATTCCAAAAGGCTGCCGCATCGATGCCTACGTCTGCTGAGGAGGCGTCCTGGCTGCTTCAGTACAGTGACACTCTCGCTGACATGGCCAAGTCACTGCACATGAACACCGTCATTGACGGTGTCAACAGCGCTTTGGACCACCTCAGAACCCTCCAACTTGAGGATCCCTCTATCAGAAACGCTGCACTATCGCTGCTCGCGGTGACGCTGCCGATTCTACAACAATATGCCAACACTTGCCACAGCACGGTGACACAGATGGCTGATCTACACCGTGCCAACAATAAAATGGCACTGCATCTCGGTAAAGCATTTGTTGAGATTGCGTCTCGAGGCTTCTGCACTCCCCAAGAGAAGTCCGATGAAAATTCGGGAGAAACAGGCAACCTCGAGAGCGGCACAGGGCTTGGGGATGGTGAAGGTGCCGAGGACATCAGCAAGGATATCCAGCCCGACGAGGATCTCTCAGAGCTCGCGCAAGAACCAAACAAGGAGAAAGAGGGTGACATAGAAGATCAGGAAGATGCTGTGGACATGGGCCAAGAAGAGATGGAAGGCGAGATGGGCAGTGCAGCTGGAGAAGATGAAGATGACGAAGGCGACAAGAAGGATGGTGAGGAAGAGGAAGAGGAAGAAATGGATGAGGAGACTGGCGATGTCGATGATCTCGATCCCACTGCCGTTGACGAGAAGATGTGGGATGGTAATGGCGAAGACGCGGACAAGGATCAAAAAGGTGACCAGGCCAAGGGCCAGAAGAAAGAAGACGAGCAAGTCGCCGCAGATGAAGGTGCCGACAACAAAGAGGTTCCGCCCCAAGAGGAGGAGGGGGACCAGGCCAACCCCGAGCAGGAAGAGGAGGCTGGCCCTGAGCAAGATGACAGTGCCGCGCAAGAAGAGCTTAATTGCCAGGATCAGAATGTCGAAGAGAACGACGCCCTGGCTCTGCCAGACGACATGGACATCGATGGGAAGGACGAGGACGAAGAGTCTGCAATATCTGACGACGACCTGGACAAGCTTTCTGATGTCGGCCAGGAGGAGACTGAGAAGGACGCCAAGAAGGAAGGAGAAGAGCAGCATGTTGAAGATGGCGAGGGCGAAGCGGGCGATATGCAACAAGATGACATGGAGGAAGAAATTAACCTTGATGACCCCGACGAAGACATGCAAGGAGAGAACACTGAGATGGAAGAGCGGGAGCCCGACGCGGACGAGCAAGGTGCTGAGGAACAGGAGAAGGATGAGGACAAGCCGCCACTGAACCCGAACGACAACGCTCATGCCGATCCGGACAACGCAGCACCCAGCGAAATCAAGAGCGGCGCCGGACAAGACCAAACGGAGATGGACGGCCAGGATGACCAGAATTCCCAGTCCAAGGCAGCCCAGCGCGAGCATGGAGAGATGGGCCAGAATGCAGAGGACCAGGAGACCGCGACTGGCAACGAAGGCGCCATGTCAAGGCACGATGAAGACCAAAACGAGTCCGAAGAAGCCAACAAGCCGGGCGAATCAGCTCAGTCACAGCCGTTCAAGAAACTTGGTGACGCTCTTGAGAGATGGTACAGGAACCACCAGGACATCAAGGAGGCCATGGACGAGCAGGAAAACCGCCAGAACCCAGAAGCGGACATGGCGCAGAAGGAATTCCAACATCTGCAAGACGACAACGACGCTCCTGATGCGCAGGCTCTCGGCGCGGCGGCTGAAGATGAAGTACAGCCTATTGACGAGTCCATGGCTATCGACGAAGAGAGGCAAGATGACCAGCACAAGGTCATGCCACAGCAAAACGACGAGGAGATGGTGGACGCCGACAATAATGAGGTGGATGAGACGGAGCGAGACGAATCAAAAGACAAAGAGATGCCAGACCAAGACGAGTCGCGCACTGGTGTCGCAACGAGACGTGGTGCTTTCGACAGAGAACGTTCCGAGTCCCCTACACGAGCCCTAGAGACGGAGCAGGAAGAACAGGTCGTCGAGGAAACTTCAACTCAACTCTCGACCACACACATCTCTGACGAAGATCGACCGCTCAGAGACTACGTCTCGTCCCTCGAGTCCTGGACCAACTTCCAGACCAAGACCCACCCGTTGTCTCTGGCCCTCACCTCTCAGCTCCGCCTCATCCTCACTCCTTCTCAGTCCACCAAGCTCTCGGGCTCCTATCGCACAGGCAAGCGGCTCAACATCAAGAAGATCATCCCCTACATTGCCTCCTCCTACAAGCGCGACAAGATCTGGATGCGCCGCGCCATCCCCACCAAGCGCACCTACCAGATCCTCCTCTGCGTCGACGACTCCCGCAGCATGGGCGAGACGACCTCAGGCACCATGGCCCTCGAGTCCCTCGTCATGGTGTCCCGGGCGCTCGCCATGCTCGAGGTCGGCCAGGTGGGCGTCCTGGGCTTCGGCGCCGACGTCTTCACGGCCCACGACCTCACCGCCCCGCTGCTCAACTCCCACGACGCGGGCGCAAAGGTCCTGCAGAACTTCGCCTTCCAGCAAGACCGCACCGACATAGGCCTGCTCATCCGCCAGACCATCGACCAATTCCGGGCAGCGCGCAACACCAATCGGTCCGGCAGTGGGGAGGACCTATGGCAGCTTGCCCTGATCCTCTCGGACGGGCTGACGCCCAGCTCCGCGCACGAGCGAATCCGTAGGCTCCTGCGCGAGGCGCTCGAGGAGCGCATCATGGTCGTGTTCATCATCATGGACGACTCGGGCACCAAGAAGGGCGACAGCGTGCTAGAACTCAAGGAGGCCAAGTTCGTCAAGGAGGCCGACGGGAACAGCAGGGTCGTCATCGAGAGGTACCTGGACACCTTTCCCTTCCAGTACTACCTCATTGTGCATAACCTGGAGGACCTGCCGGGTGCTCTGGCTGGTTTGTTGAGGACCTGGTTTGCCGAGGTCAACTCGTGATCTACTCTCGTCCTTTGACCTGCTGAGGCGTTCGCCCTATGTTTTCCACTGCATCATGGGCGTTGGTTTTGCTTTACATTTGGGCGTTTGGAGGGAAAAGCTTGAAAATTGTTGATTCTATACTTCATGAAATAATTTATCCACACGTATTCTGTCATTCCTGTGTTTCTCCCACTAGTCTTCCCGATTACTTGAAATTACCTAACCACAACAGAATGAATAATGACATCGTCCTCGACCTACATACTATTGATGGACTAGCGGTCGAATGCTCGAGGATGGTGAATTTCTGGGTTGGTATGCTGAAATCTTTGGAGAACCACACGCACACGTAGAGATAGAGGAAGATGGCCTTGTAAGAAGGGATTCCCCCAAACTGCACCCATCCCCAGTTTGGACACGGCGATCTATCCATCACGATGGCTGCCTCCACAAGCAGAGCAGGGTTGGTGTGTATGTGAACGAATGACGGACGAGGATCGGCCCGTTCCACCTTGGCGAGACTTGGACAGTAAAGGAGGAGAGGGTGCATGTGCTAGGATGGGTTTCCTCGATACATTTCACCTGAAGCCCACTGTACACACATGTACGTGCGACTGCTCCCGAGTCCTGCTTCAATGCGATACAGTTCTCCTCAAGCTGGCGACCTGTGTCAGTATGACGTACTTCCTGGCTGACTTCTTGTAAGCCTCGACATAATGATTCTATCTCGAGACTTAGTCTCCTATAGCACAACCTAAAGACACGAGGAACAGCGAGCGAGGGTATGTCCTCGAGCCTGGGTCGCTGGTGATCAAAGCTTACTAACCAGCACAGCCTACTTTCTTATATGGCTATGGTCCTAAGTGATTAAGCCTTCCCTATAGGGCAAGTTTCGATGCTCTAGAGAGCTGAATAGCACCTCGAAACATGAGTCTTGCCTCACTGAACTGAGCAGAATGAAGCCTGCCAGCTGCACTCGTGGACGTACGTGCATGAGCGTGCTCGACACCTCACAACACCCTCGTTTTCCAGCCCACAATCAAATCACCCCACCTCTACCCTCCACGTTTCTGATACACTGTACACATCAACACAGGCCAAGAAATTTTCGAAGCGCAAGCGAGTGAGACAAGATGGCTTTGGACGCTCTCTCGCTAGCGTGCAACGTAATGGCGGTTATCGACTTTGGTCATACGCTATTCGAAGTATCGCGGCGGGTCTACCAAGCAGGCAGAGCTGATCCTGACGCCGAGTCCAGCGCACACGATCTCTCCAGAGAAATCGAGACCCTCGAGACCTCCATCAGTGCCGGTATCCAGCCCATCACTTCCGAAGAGTCTGAACTCTTGCGAATCGGCAATAAGTGCCGAGAAACTGCGAAAAAGCTGGAAGAATCGTACAAAAAGCTGGCTTTGTCCAAGCCGGGTCAGTCGACGAAGGCTGTCTTGGTGAGCATAAAGCGGTACTGGCGCCACCATAGATTCGATGAACTCAACAAAGCAATGACGGGGTACCAAATGGTTATGCAGACCAGAATTCTCGTCTACCTCTAGTAAGCTCATACCCTTTTGTGTTTCAAAAGAATAGCGGAAGCCTGTCAGGACAACCTGGATAATGTATGTGGCTCGCGGCTAATCACATGTATCTCTTGATATAGCAAAACCAACAAAGCACAAGAGGCTATGCGCCTGGAAGAGTTCTCGACTCTCGAGCGTCCTCTGCAGAAGTTCATCCGTGCGGTGTCTGAGGCAAGATTTGGAATGGCCGATCTCGTGTTGAAATTGGATGATCTCCGCGCACTCCAGCTAGACACCAGGAACGATCTCCATACAATCCAGCTAGAAGCCAGGAATGGTCTCCAGCACGACCGTTTCTTGGCTAGCCTGAAGTTCGACGGCATGAATCAGCGGTTCAACCATGATGTCAAGGACGCCCATCATGATACTTTCAAATGGCTCTTTGGTGAGGACATCGATTCTACCACGTCACCGGACGTCAACTTGCGAGATAGCAAACTGTCCAGCTGGTCCATCATGCAGCGAAAGGAGATACTTCAGGCTCGCCAAGAGACATTTGATGACTTTGGTCAATGGTTGAGATCTGATTCGAGCCTGTACTGGATCAGTGGCAAACCCGGTGCTGGCAAAAGTACGCTGATGAAGTTCATCTGCCAGCACCTGGCTCGCTCAACAACACCGGACACGATTGTTCTTCACTATTTCTTCTGGTTCAACGCCCCAACCAGCACAATGCAGCGAAGCATCGCTGGGATGCTGAGTACGTTGCTCTACCAGCTGCTGCAACGTGATCGAGCTCTGGTCCCTCACTTGATCAACACCATGCCAGAGGCACGTTTGAAAGACAAGGACAATCCATCGGACTGGAATCGTGAGGAGCTGGAGTGTTGCTTACATGCTGCGCTTCGATCCAGAGGAACAGAGCGTTCTGTATACCTCATCATCGATGGCCTGGATGAGGTTCTTGAATCTGATGAAGCCGGTGAGCTCCTCGAGAGTATCCGACGACTTGAAGAATTATGCACTGTCCGGTTATGCGTCTCAAGCCGTCCGGGCCCAGTGTTCAACCAAGGTCTCGGGCATTCGATGCATCTTCGCCTAGAGAAGTTGACAGCCCTTGACATACATCTCTTTGTGCTGGATACCCTCCGGCCGTATGCACGACGCTTCCCTCGAGATTCCTCATCACGGGGTATCGAATGGTTCATTGCACAGCTTGTTGAGAAATCTGAAGGCGTCTTTCTCTGGGCGCGTGTGGCTGCTCAAAGTCTGGTGCGCGGATTGACTGACAACAATTCCATCGAGACGCTAAAAGAACGCCTGGATGCGATGCCGCGCGACTTGCGCGGTCTCTTTGCTTCGATGTGGAAGCGGCTCGGAGACGACGAGCAATTCTATCGAACTGGGGCAGCTAATGTGTTTCGATTACTCCTCTGCTGCAATGAGGAGCACATCGTAACCATACTTCTTGCAGGATGGACAAACAACATGGATCTGTTAACACTCCATCTATGTCTTCACCGGGAGAAATCTGTCCGAGTGGTTCAGGAACTTGAAGGACCCAACGGAGCTGTTCATTTCGTTGGTCGTGACCTGCTTGACGATTGCAAACAGACTTTCAACATGGTTCTTTCTCATTGTGTTGGCCTGGTCGAAATCGATTCCGAACCTCGTGCCAAGATTTTCGACGCATGTATGGATCTTGGCGAGTCCATACCACACCCGGCCAGCCGAGTCCGTTTTGTCCACCGAACTGCCAGCGAATTCTTGAGAAATACTCCTGAAGGCAAGACTGTCCTCGAATCTGACAGCCTTGGAGGGGATGGACACGCAATGCATTCCGCAATCCGTTCGTACTCCAGGTTGCGAGGCGCGGTTTTGGACCCTATGTACAACAATGGATGACGCAGCATGACCGCGACGCTAGCAAAGCAGTAAAAGCAGTCATTTTAAATGGATTTGCGGGCTCAATCTCAACGATATTCATCACAGGATACGTCCACCCTGTTCCCGAACACCAAAAGGAATATCTTGACACGCTAGAGTGCCTTCTGAATTGGTGCACAGGCATGGACCATAATCAGCCTGGCATTTCTGCAAAGGATCTTGGCACTTTTTGGACAAGGTCATACTCGACCGCCAAGCTGATCACCCCATATGGCAATTTTGTGCGTGCTTTCAAGTCTTTTGCGTGGTGGGGGACCAATCACTTATCATGGAACGACCGTCAATTTGCCGACACCATCCTCGGGGCCCTCAAATTGTTCGCATCTTCCAACACGAATTTCCACCAACGCTTTATAGGCTCATATCATCCTGGGGGGATCCGGATGGTAATTCTATGGAGCCATGGTTTACTCAATTATCTTCACGGAGATTCTACTACTCACGGCTTGACCAAGATGAAAGGCGCCATGGTCTTTTGATTGAAACGGATTCATTATGGGACATTAAATTACTGGCAACGGCACACAAAGCTAATCATGGGTTCTCCATCCTGGGGAAAGGACTCCTAGATTTTGTGGCAGCCAACAGGGGAGATGGACCACTGCCAGGCCCCAAGGCTCTTTTACTACTATCAACGACCGGGAAGAGTCGAATCAAACGAGACCTGCAGCACAGCGCAAAACCTGTACCTCCTGACCTCGAGACTTACATCTTGGGCCCCCTCACCAGTGCTTTCGATAGCACCAATCAACATACCTGGGAAGTGTTGGATGAAGATATGAATAAGCGTATCGAGGATTGTTGGGAGAACAAGACGTCTGACGAATTCCTGACAGAGGTCGATATTTGCGACTTTTTAATTGCGCAAAGGGTATTAGCGTCAAAGGAACAAGCCAAGACTTTGTACGAGGCATGTGGCATAGCAGTACCTACAGGGTATCTTGAAGGGCGTCAGATGAAGTGGCTGGAAGACCTTGGGCTGCACATGGCCCCTCCGTCTGTGGCTCCAAGCAGCGAGCAGCACTTTGCCCAATTCATGATCCAATCCGGTGCTCAGATACCCTACTTCCCTCGGGCATAACACAATGGTATCTGTTCAGTCTATAAAGCACTCGTCAGTATACCCCGCAAATTTCACGTTGTTATTCAAGTCAAGATCAAGTCTGATGTAACAAAGAAGTTGGAGAAATCCTGTTTGGAACCTGAAGGCATGCCGGAGTTTCATGGGACATCTGCCGGTTTTCGTATTGTGGCTCAAATTAATTGTAATCAGATGCCTTGATACATGCATCACATGAACTCGGTACACTAAGTGTTGGATTTGAAATGTCATAAATTTGATCCGTAAAGTATCAATCCAAGTCATGGGCGTCGTCGCGTTGAAACGGACACTCTAAGGTCCTCATTAATAGCGACTCGCCATGCCCGCGTATTCATTGTCAGTTCGTAAAGGTCAATGGACTCTATAGTCCTCATTAGGTAATTTTGGCATGTCCAGCTGCCGTCCGGTCGTAAAAATCAATGGATGCGTTCATCGCCTTCCAATGTAATAATTATCCCCCATGGGTCCTCATTGGCGATTTTCCCTTGTCTCGCGGTCGTCGTTGCACAAAACAATCAAAAACAAAAGCCAGATCCAACAACCTCCTGGATCCAGCTTCCAGTACCAGTCATGAAGAAATCAGGAAAAAGCTCGCGAGTATCGTGGTGCGTCGGATTTTTCTTCAGGCGACCTTCGTGCGCTTAGCAGCACGATCGATGTCGTCAGTCTCGTCAGGTCGGTTGCGCTTTGTAGGTTTGTTGGTCTCCTTGGCCATCAACTGCCGAGTCGGCTCG
Organism: Cryphonectria naterciae; assembly: GCA_014850475.1. Taxonomy (NCBI): domain Eukaryota; kingdom Fungi; phylum Ascomycota; class Sordariomycetes; order Diaporthales; family Cryphonectriaceae; genus Cryphonectria; species Cryphonectria naterciae. The sequence continues at coordinate 146,650 of JACWST010000034.1, read as the reverse complement.
GGTGTCGCAATCTTGACATCTCTCTCCTTGCGCTCGGCGAGGAGCATTCGCTTCTTGTCACTGTCCTTCTTAGCGCGGATGGGTTTGGCAAACACCAGCTTCTCGAGGTTTCTATGAAACGGTTGATCAGTCAAGTCATGCGACATTTTGATACCGTCGTTGAAGGGTAAAGGGCGTCAGAATAAATAAGAGGCATAACTTACGACAATTTCCCCTTGGTGCTTCCATTTCCAGAATTCTTCACGTCCTTGGTGCTCATGTTGTCCTGAGCCTTGTTTCCAACATCCTCTATGCCGATAGGCTTGGCTCGAACACCATCGTCGTCCTTGGAGGGCGGGACTCCCACTTTGGTCACTTTACCAAAGGGACAGGGCTTCTCAGCGGGGGCCTGGACTTGGGCGTTGGCAGTCTCAGAGTCGTCAGAGACGCAGCTTCTGAGGTTGTGTCCGTGATTGCTGGTCTCGGGTTCTTTCGGCTTCGTCATGGGGATGAGCACATTGGGAAGGTCTCGAATCAGATCAACGTGGCACTGGCGATGGTTCCAGCCCTCACGAGTCTGCTGCGCACGGTTTTCGAATAGTGTACGGATGCTGAGAGGTTCATTCATCCAGGGATGCTTCAAGGCCTCCGAAGCGGTGAGCCTCTCCCTTGGGTCGGTCTCGAAACACAGACGTATGAAGTCTTGGCCGCATGCCGAGACCTCGTCTCCTCGCATGGTCTTGATCTCTTCGAACATAGCCTCGAAGTTCAGAGACTCGATCAACGGGTTCTCGGGCAGGAGGTGCTCGAGATCATCGAGGACGGAGACTCTACCAGAGCCGGCGAGGAGCTGCGCCGTCATGATGCCCAGAGCCCACATGTCGATGGCAGTATCATGTGCACCGGTTGGTTGAAACATCTCACTAGACGTGAAGTCAGTTTAAATCTAGCTTTTGGTATAAGAACATGTGGAAACACATACGGGGCCTGGAATCCTCTGGTTCCGACGAAATCCATCAATGGACCTTGTTTCATCGATCCGGCGTCACCAAAGTCTGTGAGGGCGAGCCGGTGTGCTGGCTTGGAGGAGACCATGCAGAGAACGTTCTCGGGCTTGAGGTCCCGATGGGCGACACCTTTGGCGTGCAGGTAGTTGAGGCCTTCGAGGATTTGACGAATCATCCATCTGACCTCGAGCTCCATGAAGCGTTTGTAAAGGCTGGCCATGGAGAAGAGGTCTCCGCCAGACGCAAGCTCTTCGAAGACGTACCTGTGGGAGGGGATGAGTGCCTGGAAGTCAGGATATACGTGTAAGATGATTGCTTACAGTGTGTGGATGCTCTTGTAGGCGCATTTGAAGGATGCGATGTTGGGCTGTGTGCCATTTGATTAGTTACTCAGGTACTCAGGTAAACGAGAAAGAGTCGAGAATACTGACGTGATCAATCTGGCTCATCATGGTGATAGAGCGCATCATCTTCCTGACGAAGTTGCTGGCACCAACGCCCACGTCGCTCTGTAGGTCGTAGATCTTGCAGGCAAGCTGCTTTCCAGTCTGCAAGTTGTAGGCAAGGCGGACTTCAGCAGAAGCACCCTGGCCGAGAATGATGTCGGTGACTTTGTATTTTCCATCGAAAAGCTATCATCCCTTTAGCGGGAAGACATGATAAGAGAGAGCACTTAAAATGGCAACTGACCTTGACCTCTTCCTTTTGGATCGGCGTCAGCTCGACCTTCTTCTGGAAGGGAAGCTTGACTGTGAAGGACAGGTGAGGCTTCATGGTTACCGTGTCACCGTGCTCGAGGAGTCTGCCTGGCTCGACCTTATCTGACTGGCCGATGCGAATTCCGTTGACGAAGGTACCGTTGTCGGACTGGCGGTCTCGAACGTAGACCATGCGGTCACAGTCCTCCTCGAAGAGGATGGAATAGAACTCCATGTGGTTGCGGGAGACGGAGGCATGCGGGAACGCACAATCGCTGTGAAGGCTTCTTGTCAGTGTGTGTGTGCCCTCAGGTCATCCTGATTGAAGACTGAGATCAAATCAAACTCACTTGATCCGCTCGTCACGGCCGATCTTGATGATCTGGCCATTGTGGAGCAAGATGGTGCCTGGGGAAAACAAGTGTCAGCACAAGAAAGGGGACAGGAGTGCGTAGGGAAAAGAGGACCAGCGGACTGACCTCTGGTAGGCGGGTTGGTCGAGCGATCTTCGAAGTCGAACTCGGCCACAGGCTGAGACATCTTGACTGGTCGACGCGGAGTGAACTGTACTGTATTGAATGATTAAAGGATGTAACGTGAAAAGAGGCTCTGTCCAGCAGATGGCACCGTGTTGCGGCGCGAGATTGAAGATGTGGGGATGAATGTAATTGTAGAAACGGAGATGTTGGAAAAAGGTGAGGATGGTGGATGGAGGTCAAAATTCAGTTCAAGAAAGATTAGTAGAGATGGTGGAAACGAGAGAGGGTGCAACAAATTCTAGTGGCTGGACGAAAGAAAAAAGTCCCAAGATGCGAGGGCTGGAAAATGGACGAGAGATCCAAACAATAGAACGACGCAGAATGTAGACGAAGTCTTGAGATATTGGAAGCCAGCCCAGCGCCATACCAGGGAATTTATTTCAATTTTCCCCTACCCTTCTGTCTGAACCCCTATTTGATACTAGGAATCTCGTCTATTTGCTAGGTATTTAAGTACTTAGACTTAATTACTGAAGCAGTAGAGTTAGCAGATTTAGCGGAAGGAGGTATGTACCTGCTGCTGCCTCCATGTTTACTAGACAGCCACACACTAATAAGAAGCAGGATGGCTTATTGCAGCTATGAGCAAGGACCGAATATAGACTTCACACATTATATTCTTGAAGACTAGGATAGTCAAAGCCTGGGAATTGTCTCCTACCCTAAAAAAAGGTGTTTTTTACACCTATGTGCAGGACAGGTAATTGCTGGAGGAGAAGTGGTGACCTCTTGGGACGTGGGAGGAGGCTAAAGTGGTGCTTCAACCCTAACCCTAAGCGGCCCCCTTTATACCTAAACGCGCCATCACATATTCCTCGTCCAGTTACGTCAGTGGTCCATGCAGCGCGTCCAGTGCCTGCTCGACATCAAAGATCTCACTGAGTTCTGAGCACAACCTCATCCCAAAACAAATACACACCTTTAAAAATGGCAACAATAGCACTCTGCCGGGGTGCGCTGCGGCGCCATGCCGTTCCGCTCACTTTGGGAATGTCCACAAGCCTGTTCCTCGCCAGTCGCCAGCGGCCGATGCGTCTTGATGCTGTGTCCGCCGCATCCAGATCTCCTCCAGCCGTGGAGCGCATGGTGGATGAGTCTGAGGGATGGCTGAATCCTGAGGTCATCAAGCAGCTGTCCGGCGGCAGTCTCGCAGGTGAGGGACTCCGTCCATGCGAGTTAGTGTGAGATTGAGACTGGCTGACGGGCAGTGACTTGATGCTAGGCTTCTTGGCTGGTGTGCTGGTCAGTGTCTTTTCCAAAACGTTGGTCCTATTGACAGGCATAGCAATCGTGGCTGTTCAGGTAAGTCGCCATTGTTAGCCTTCCCACGGTGGGGGGAACACGGGTTACTGATCAACAACATTATATACACAGGTGGCTTCTCGCAACGGCATCGACCTCCTGGGGATGCTCAGGTTGAGACAGAGGGTGGAGTCTTCCAAGGTGTTGTCCGCTCTGGAAAAGAACCCGACTTTCAAATTGGCCTTTGGGACGACGTTTGCGCTGGCGGCCTTCATGCAGTTCTAGACGGAAATATCCTAATACAGTGTAAACTCAGACCACCCACGCTTCTGAATATTTCGATCCAAAATGGCGTTTCCACTTGTCGCCCGTCATGCCGGCGACCTTGTGACTCGTGTGGTCCGGGCTTGCTCACATGGGCGCGGTCTCCCTCTTCAGCCACGCCAACGTGAACTCGTCATCCTTGAAGTAGTCCTTCGTCTTTTCATATATCTCTTTGTGGTAGTCGTTCAGCCAGTCTTTCTCGCCCTGGCTCAGGAGATTGGTGTCGATCAGCTTCCGGCAGTAGGGCGTCATCGTGACGTGCTCAAAACCGAGGAAAGGCCTGTCGCCAAACTGGAAGGCTGTCTCGACCTCCTTCACGATCGCAATGTTCTCAATCCGGATTCCAAATTCTCCGTCTTCGTAGTAGCCTGGCTCGATCGACGTGACGTTCCCTGCTGATATGTACACGTCGGCATAGTTCTTTCTCGTACCAATGCCAATAGGGCCCTCGTGCACATTCAGGTAGGATCCGACACCGTGACCTGTGCCGTGACGGTAGTCTAGGCCCTCATTCTACCCAAGTCTTGTTAGTTTGATGATATATATATATATGTGTATATATTCGAGTCATAGAGAAGCGCAACGCACCCAGAGGAACTGGCGGGCTAAGCAGTCTAGCGCAAAGCCAGTAGTGCCCTTGGGAAAGACAGCACGATCCAGGGCTATGTTGCCCTTGAGCACCAGAGTGTTCGCCACTATTTCTTTCTTGGTAGGCGTTCCGAAGTGCAGAGTCCGCGTGGTGTCTGTCGTGCCGTCAAGAAACTGTGCCCCAGAGTCGCAAAGGTAGATCTTGTTCGGGTCAATGATGGAACAGCTCCCCTTCTCCGGGCTGTAGTGGATGACAGCAGCACTGTACCGTGTGTCAGCTCGGGGACTATTTTCAATGGTCACCACGTGTTCACTTACTTGGCACCTGTAGATGAGATGGTCGGAAATGAAAGACCAACAAAATTCTCCTGCTTCGATCGCAACTCCTCGAGTTTATCGGCCGCGGTCACCTCGTCAACGACTGCCTTCTTGCTGACCAGCTGATCCTCCAGCCAGGCGAAGTAAGCTGTCAATGCGGCACCATCTCTGATATGGCACCGACGCATGCCCTCCAACTCGATCTCATTCTTCTGTGCCTTGAAATCACCAACGGGTGATCGAATTTCCTCAACGGACTCATCACCTAACGCCAGTTTGAGTGCCCACGACCCCTTGGTTGAGATCCCATATCGCTTCGCCGAATTTGTTTCATTCGTCGCGTCATCGCCTACCGCCAGGGCCTGGCTGAGGACCTTGGCGTCATCGAAGAGGCTGCTGTAGGGCTTCACCGTGACGCCACTCTCGGCCAGATAGCTCTCGCAACCCTCGGCAAGTTTCGTCGAGTCAATATAGAGAGTCGCATCCTCGGCAGTGATGACGGCATAGGAAAAGAAGACCGGGTTGTATGGTATGTCATTTCCGCGCAGGTTGAAAAGCCAGGCGATCTCGTCGAGCATGGAGACAACGAAACAGGCAAAGTTCTTCTTGGCCAGCTCCTTCCGCAGGCCCACGAGCTTCTCCTTGGTGTCCTTACCGGCGTACTTTTGAGGAAGCAGCTTGACTGGTTCGTTGGGGCGGCTCGGTCTTGCCTGTCCCCAGACAATATCTACCAGGTTCTCATCGACGGCGACAAGATCCAAGCCCCCCTTCTTGTCGATGTCTGCGATGAGCTTCTCGGCAGTCTGGCTTGTGATCAGGGTTGGGTCCACGCCCACAGTCTTGCCGCCTGCAGACTGATCTGCAGACCATTCCTGCCAGGTGGGTACGTCTTGTAGGCCCTGCTTCAGGAGGGTCCAGTTGTTGTCCAGCTGTTTGGATGCCTGGTTGAAGTACCTGCCATCCGTTGCCAGCGCTGCCTTCTCATGGGTGATGACTGCACAGCCTGCCGAGCCGCTGAAGCCGGAGATGAATTCTCTCCTAGCATCACATGGCGCGATGTATTCAGAGGAGTGACTGTCTTCTGACGGCACGACTGGAAATAGGATACCTGCTGTCAGCACGTGGATGGCAAGTGAAGTGAATGGTGGCGAGAACTGCTGACCATATATGTCGATATTGCGCTCTCTCATGAGCTTGCGCAGCTCGGCGAGCCGGCTGCTGGTCTCCACGGTCTCCATATCGGCTGCAGCGCTGCTATATGCGGCGGTCCAAGACAAGGAGATTGTCCCGGAGACAAAGGCAGGAGGACTGCTCTTGCCACGAAGTCTATGCGTGATTTGAGGGAATCTAGAGCTGAATGACGGTCTCTTGCATGTAGCAATGAAGAAGGGCCTAGAGAGGATGAGCAACATGAATGTAACACCGGCAGAGATGAGGGTAGCAAAAAGTAAGAGGAGTATTTGGCAGATTTTATAAGGTTATGAGAGGGCACGGGAGGGGCCAAGATACCGTCTTGAAGCATCCAAGCGGATGCGCTGCTGAGCACCCCACCTTCAGAGTCTCCAATCTGGCAGGCCCCACTACCACCACTGTCCCTTATGTCCTACCTAATCCGGGTGACCCCCAAGACGATCTTCGTACATAGTACAAGGTGGCTCGTTTTGCTTCGTTTTAAGACTGAAGCCAGTCTCATTCAGGAAAACTATCAGTTTCTTAACACTTGCATATGTACGTCTTCCTCCCCTAGAACGAATCGAGTTTTGTTGAGACAAGTATATATCCGTTGTCCAGTACACCACCTTGACGTGAAAATAAGCAAGACCAAAATATTGTCGGTATTGCCCTGTAAGCCTGCCGGCTGAGTGCTGCAGCAGTTGGTATTGCTGCTCAGAAGAAGCATTAGCGTGCCTAGGCGAATTTACACAACTCAACCCACCCACATTCCCACCTTTGGATTTTTTTTCTTCCTAAAAAAAAAGTAACGTCAAAATGCCTCATAATGACGCCTCCAAGGAAGAAAGAAAGAATCAATTTGTGAGACTATCGGCCATCTGGAAGGTCGTCAAAATGTTACTCTCCTGGGATGCGAAAACTAAACGAATAGCAAGGCAATTAATTCATGCTACCCCTCGACGACACAGTCCTCGAGAGGCACGCAAAAATCGGGATGGGATCCTCCAGAGTGACCTGCTTGCTTAGTTACTTACTTACGAAGTCACTTAGTACTTACTTAGCATGGCTAGCAGGCATGTGGGCAAGTCTAGACCTGGGGGAGTTGGGCTTTGAAGGTGCTAGCGGCTGATGGGCCCTCACGGCCCTGACGCCCTGTCTGCCTGTCAGGCGCCATTGCGCCAACAGGTCATGGTATTAGTGTGTGTCGCGTACTGTACTGTGCATCTTATCGATAAAGCTGACATTTCTACCCCACTACGAGACATCTCCTTCCACACCCCAGCACCGTCGCACTGGTACCACACAGTCTCTAACCCTGCGAATACAAACAAAAGGTTGACTTACCTTTTGCTCCTGCTTGAACCAACCCCCCCCCCCTTCAACCCCCATTCCCCCTCCTTCGCAGAATAATGCCATGTAAAAACAGCAATGCAGACACAGCCTCAGCCCTCCATCTCACCTTCATCATCCGCCAACCTTAGAAGCGCCCCGCACTGTGGCCCAGTGCCACCCTCGTCTTCAACCTGCGCAACCGCTTCTACACAGAGCACGACTTCCGCCAAGGCTTGCTAGCCGCCGCTATGTTTGGTGCAAGACAGGATGGAGAGCCCTTACCATTACCATCAAGTCTAGATGAGGCCGAGTCGGTAAGCACCCCCCCCCCCCCCCAAACACGGTCCTCCCTCTGTCAGTCTGCATGGTCGCTGATTTTTGGAACAGCTGATCTTGGCCTTGTATCAACCGGCTCCTCCCGAGGTCATCGCGAGAACTCAGGATGCTCTTCAGCGTCTCCAACGCTCCCCTGCAGGATGGCAGTTCGCTCATGGCATGTTGGAGAGGCCGGACGACCAGGTCAAGTTCTTCGGGGCCCTGACCATCATCATCAAGCTCAATACAGAGAGGTAGGAGTGGCTACTCCTTGTGTGTCCCATCCCTTCCATGTCAGGATACTGAAACCTGGACAGCTCGAACCTGGCGGACGATAATGCCAGACAGCTTCTGCGGAGTCTGCTTGGCTGGTTCAGCCGATCCCTGACAGACGGAAGCGGTGCACTTGTGATTCGAAAGCTGGCGTCTGCTCTGGTCACCTTCTTCATCCACTTCTCTCACCTCTGGCCTGACTGTGTGCGCCATTTGCTGTACTGTCTTGACATTGGTCGCGTTGTGACGAGGGATGAGTCTAAGAACGTGTCTACCTCGGACCTCGTCTCGAGCCTTTCCGAGACCAGCTTCTTGGCAGCCATCTGGTTCGTCACGGTGCTCGTGGAGGAAGTCGCGAGAACGGAAATGAAATCACAAAAAAAGTAAGATCGTGTCCTGGGCCACATTGGATCTGTCATTGACTTGAAGTAGCTCGGGAGTACATGACTGTCTCATCCGAAACGGGGAGGACGTGGCGGTCCTTCTCGCACAAGGATTCTCGATCCCGTCTCCCTCTGGCATGAGGATCCGCGAAGAAACTATCAAGTGCTTGCAGGTGAGTCTATCGAGCTGCTCTCTGATCCAGTGCTCACCTGAGTTCTCGCACTGGCCCGCGACGCGGAATGGCTGACACTGCTGCTACAGTCTTGGGTAATGTATGAGCAGAGACTGCCACCCAGTGAGGATGCGCTGAAAACACCCCTGCGGAACCTTATACTTCCTGCCCTGCAATGCATCCAAGTCGAGGAGTTGTCATTGCCGACGATGGAGCTCTTCATTGACATCCTACAAAATTATTCCGGGTTCTTGAGGGATGAGCATTACGAGGCCCTGTTCGCCTTTTTCGAGAGTGACTGGTCCAGAGACCACTACATGCAACTGGTTGCGGGCGATTTCGACTTTGCTCTGACCCAGTATGGCGTAATGCTGATCTGTGCTGGCGATGCAAAAATCATGACCCTCATGGAAGATATGGGAGACGCGTCACAAAGAATGCTGCAGAGGTTATGCGGCCTTCTCAACTGCAACGGCGTCCTGGTCGGAGAGGACAGGATGTTTGTGCCAGCTCTGGAATTCTGGGCAACATTCGTCGAGACACTGACTGACACCGTCTTTATGGAAGAGGCCGCGACGTATAGCTGGCTGCCCTTCGCGATGAGCCAGGTTATGGATGCTGTCTCGCATTGCTATCGCAAGATTCAACTCATCGAGGCCACCACGTGGAGCAAGATGGACTCCAATGACAGGACTGGATGGATAGAAGCAAGGAAAGACGTTGCAGATTTCTTGCAAGCTGTCTATGCCCTGGAGGGTAGATCTCTAGTGAGCAATTTCGTCGATTTGCTACTCCACTCTCTATCAGCCCGAGACTGGGCGCAAATTGAGGCCGCTCTCTTTTGCCTGGGGGCATTGAGCGACTGTGTCGGGGACAGCGGCAACTGCGATGAAGAATTGCACAAAGTCTTTTCCTCTGAGCTTTTTCAGCTCGTCAGCCCCGGTCCTGTGCGCTCTGAAATCCCGCCCCGGCTGTTGCAGACAAGCTTGTCTACCATCGAGCGATATTCAGACTTCTTCGAGCGCCACCATCAATACTTGGCCGTGGCGCTCGAGCTTCTCTTTAGTGTGGTCGGGGAGGACGGGCTCCTTGGTGGCTCTTCCTCCAAGTCCATTATGACGCTCTGCTCTTCATGCCGATCCCTGCTTAAGGATCACGTTGAAGCCTTCCTTCAGCATTTCCATCGGATACATGGCTTAGGCATCGACTCGGTGTCCGAAGAGAGGATCATCACAGGCATCGCCTCCATCATCCAGGCCATCCCGCAGGAGGATCGCAAGCTCGACTACCTCGAGCAGCTTATTTCATTGCTCAACGCTGATGCACAAAAATGCCTGCGATTGAAGAACCAGCCAGAAAGCGCAGATGAGCCGGACATGAAACTTTGGCTGGAAGTCAGGCTGCGTATGGATCTAGCGATGCAGAAGAATGCACCAGCATCTGCTGATGAAGCCTCTCTCCTGATCGCAGAAAGAGTGCTTAGGCTGATGGCAAGCATGGCCAAGGGGGTGCAGAGCCTGTCCGAGGGGCCTATCGATTTGGACAAGCCGGAAACCACCTCACTGGAACCAAGAAATGAGCGCCTCGCGATCATCCAGAACCACACCATGGCGGTCATAACGGAGCTACACCAAGCCTTTGGCCTGAGTGGAGAAGTGACCGAGACCGTATGCAACATTTTCAGAGCGGGATTCTCCGAGATTGAAGATGGGCCCTTTGTCTTTTCTCCAGACAGTGTTGTCGATTTCTTCACTCGCAGCACTGCTGCTACCAACCCCAGAATAGGGACCATGATCAGCACGGCATGCTCGTTTGTGAGCTCCCTGGGTGGCCGTTCCAAGGCTCATATTCTGAGCTGCCTTTCGTCTCTACTTCCATGGGTGTTGGGGCTCTTAAGAGAACTATCTGGTGAGGGCAAAACCACGAAGCATTTGCGTTGAACATATGGCTGACCTATCAATAGATCCGGATAGCGACCCCGATCTCGCGCAAAACGGCATCGAGTTTGTCCACCACGTCATGCTCCGACACCCGGAAGCGCTTTTGCAAGTCCAGCCAAGCACAGATCTTGAGTTCTTCTTCATGTTTGCCTTGGCAGTGCTTGACGGCAAAGAGCCGCTTCTCAAGGGAAGTGCCTGCGACTTCTGGGTACGTACTTTTGTTCTGATGGTCAAGCCTCACGTTGAATACCTTACTTATGAAGAAAACAAATGTACAGTCAGGCTTTGTGACAATTAAAGTCGACGATCCAGCTATACAGGCCGGGTTTGAAAACGCGATCGAACACCTCGGACCTCTACTGGCCCGCTCAATCGTCCAGAACATCGGCGGTAACGCCTCACGTAGTGAGCTGGATAAACTGAGCGACCCTCTTAAGAAGCTTGTCTTTCAGCATCCACGGGCCAAGGGGTGGCTGGAGGCTGCCCTTTCCGACCCAGCATTCCCTAGTACGCAAGTGACGGACGCGGACAAGTCCATGTTCCTGAAGAAGATCATCAAGTAAGAAACTTAAGCCCCGGGCCTCTCCCCTTTTGTTGTGTTTTGCCTTGGGCATGTGGCGCTAATACTTCAACCGCCAGTCTCCGAGGATCACGTCAAACGAATACAGTGGTGAGAGAGTTCTGGTTGACATGCAGGGGGTCCAACTTTGCGTACGCATCGTGATGACGCATAGAAGAGCATCAACGGCGTCGTGTGTTGGTTTTTTTTGTTTCCCTTCTTTTCCGGGCATTAGGATAGATGAACAGAACTTGGATGCAAATCGATACAAATTCTTGAACCTTCTTGATAGGAGCTATGAACAAGACCACTATCAATCACCTTAGTAGACTCTACATGTGTGTATTTGGATCGTGGCTGATGATTGGGCCTGACAGGGTTCTCCTGCCTTTGGTGAGGTGTGATGTGTTTTGTTGCTGACGGCCCCCTGCTCCCTTTCTCTCTCTATTGCATGCATCACTTAGAACCACATGTACAAAGATTCTCAGAACCCAACAGCCTCCTTCACAAGCCGCATCGTGACATCCGCGTTCGCCCTCGCCTTCTCTGCGCCCACGGCCTCAATCTCGTCCAGCCAAGCACCGTCCCTCTTGTCCAGCAATTCCCGATATCTCTCCCTTACGTCACCCATCTCCCGTACCACGGCATCCACGGTCCGCTGCTTCAGCAACTTGAGCGGGTGCTGCACGCCGTCAAAGTCCCGCGCCATCTCGGCGGGCGTCCTGGTCTCGTCGCCCTCGAGGATGGTCAGGATCTCGAGGAGGTTGGAGACGCCGGGCCTCTGCTGGGGGTCGTAGGTGATGTGGCCAGTGAGTGAGTCGGTCAGGGCGCGCATGATCTTGTTCTTGATCTGCTCTGGCGTGTCTGTGAGGAGGACCCGGGAGGACGGGTTGGTGTCGGATTTGGACATTTTGGATGTGGGCTGGGTGAGGGACATGACGCGGCGGGCGGGGGCTATGTGGGAGGGGTCAGTCGAGAGAGCGTTTGGTACAGGACTAAGGCACCGGGGGGGGGGGGGGGACATACAGAGAATCGTCTCAGGAGGGACGAGAACAGCACTTCCATAGGTTGCGTTGAAGTTGGTGGCGCACTCGCGCGCGAACTCGATGTGCTGTTTCTGGTCTTCACCGACGGGGACATGAGTAGCCCTTGGGTAGGTAAGATGTCAGGGAGAAAGCACACATACACACACAAGTCTGGCCAGGGGATCCAGCAGCATATATCCAAAAGAAGGGTGAGGAGCCCCCGTACGTACCGATGCACCATGATATCCGCCGCCTGTAGGACGGGATACGAGAAGAGACCCAGCTTCAGTGCCGCCTTGGCCTTCTCATCCAGCGCGCTGGTGTCTTCGGACAGGGAAAGCTTGCTCTGTAGGACCCAACCTTCATCAGCCGCTCGCGTGGTCGAGGTTTGCTGCCACCCGCCCCTCTCCCCCTTTCACCATCGCGACAAGTAGACGACATACCTTCCACTGCGTCATTCTCGACAAGTAACCCATCGAGGCCGTACAGCTCAAGATCCACATGAGCTCTGTATGCGCCGGTACCTAATTCCACCACCAACCCTCTCTCCCTCATCAGTCCACATGCACACACACACACACACACACACACACACACGCACAAACACACCCTTCCCGGCTCATTCAGCCCCCTCACAAGCCTCCAAGAAAAAAAGAAAGAAAAGAACAAAAATCTCACCGAGCTCTGATAGAAGATGGAGCTCCTCTCAGGGTCCAACCCCACAGCCACCAGCGCGGCAAGCATCTCCCTCCTCTGCCGCCTCAGCTCCGCGGCGCGCTGCGGCACCGTGATGGCGTGCAGGTCGACGACCGAGTACAGCAGCGTAGTGTCGGGCCCCGCGCCGTCCTGCAGCCTGACCCACTCCCTGAGCGCGCCGAGGTAGTTACCCAGGTGGGGGACGCCCGTGGGCTGGATACCTGAGAAGATCACCTGCTTGGTGGTGTTTTTTCCGGAGTGGCTGGTCGAGGCATCGCGGCGGCTTTTTGGTGGTTGTCGTTGTCGTTGTTGTGAAGCTGCTATTGGACTGCAGGCTGGGCAGACCCAGTACGGCAGGGGGTTGGTCTTGATGACCGGAGGTCTCAGTTTTAGCCTGCACAGCATTTATGAGGTGGTTTGATTACTCTGTCTGTATGGGTGGGGAGAAAATGGTTGTTGTGCTGGTGGTGAGGAGGAATTATTAGGTGTGGCTGCTGAGACGGGTCTCTTTTGAAAAGTGCAGAGATGGGGGTGAAATTTCAGGGATGTTGAGATTTCCCTCTGCTTTGGTTTACCGCACGTATCGCAACAGCACAAAATCCAACGCGGCGGTCTTACGGAGGGTATAATTGAGGGTTTTATTTTTACAGTCTTTTTTGGATGGGATATTTTATATTTCATAGAATTTTGGTGCAGATACTGATGTAGTTGGCTTTTTGGAAGATTGTTCCTACAATTGACTATATCTAGGCAAATCTACAAGGCCAAGGAGGGCGAAAATGATATCGATAATCAGAGATCAGTCTCAGTCTCTCTATGATCCGATCCGCTCTTCTTTATGCGAGAACTGGCCTCCGACCAGCCTGTACTTCTCACTCTGGAGGAATTCATCGACCTTCTCCATCGTCGCAAACTCCTTGTTCTGTCCCAGGAAGCGTGCCTTCTCGTTGATGAGTGGTTCTGCCTCCTTGAAGGCTTCATCCAGCTGCTTGGCCACGTCTGTTGTACATTATTAGTAAGAAGAAAACCCGAAACCAGAAACATACAAGATCATTTTGTTCAAATTGATATGATGAGGGAAACTTACCAACACTGCTGAACTCCCAGAGGTTAGCTTTCAGACCCACAGCCGCCTGCTGATGCTTTTGCAGGAAAGCCAGCCAGATCTGCACCGTCTCGGGATGTCCGTCCTTGATCTGGATAAGCCTTCGCCGCGTGATACGCTCAAAGTTCTCCTGCGACTTCTTATGGATGAAGTTGGACTTGGGCACCGTCCAGCGCTCGGTGATCTTGGGCAGCGGGACGGGACCGTATGCCGGGAGACCGAGGTAGTATGCAGCACGGAGCGCAAAGTCGCAGAAGGACTCCAGCGGCCGCACGCTGTACGAACGCAGCTGCAGGTCGCAGGACGGAACACCATACTGGGCGACACGGCGCAGAGGCTGCAGGTAGAAGGCCTGCACGTTGCGCGGCATGCGTCTGGGCTCTCCATTCTTGGAGCTCCGTTCGGGTTTCTCTACACTCTTGCCTGACTCTCTGGCTTCACCCACAGGGCTCTGTGTAACCTCCACAGCCGATCCTGCACCTTGGAGTTTTCCATACAAGACCTCATTGACCCTGGCTTCTGAGGCGAGATCCTCGAGGATGGAATCCATAGACATCCCGCCTTCGGGAGCTGGAGACGGTGGAGCGCTCGATTCTGAGAGAGGAGCATCTGTAGTGGCCTGCTCCTCAACGTCTTGCGTAGAAGGCTCCATTGGTTCAGTCATCGATGCGACTGCTTCCGCGGTGGGAGACTCAGGTGTGACACTCTGTGACATGGCAGGACCCGTCACGCCCTGCTGCTGCTGTCTCCTCGGAGCCGCATCGGGCACACCGTTCTTTCGCGCCTGAAGTTGTTGGAAATGGGCCATGAGTGCTGCTATTTCCTCTGGAGAGGCGTTCGCGAACATCTCAAGACCTGGCGTCGGAGAACGAGAAGCAGGCTCCTGCTCGGCTTGGACTTCTGAAATCACGGTCTCTGATGCCAGAGGCTCCGCAACATCCGTGCTGATAGGTTCAGAAATTCCCGAGGTTTCCTTGAACGTTGCAGCCTCTTGGGCCTCGAGCGCCACTGCATGCGCCGCCGCACTTGCCTCCTCGGCCTCGAGCTGGCGCATCACGGCCTCCGCGATGCCCGCTTGTATTTCCTCGTCCACAGCTTTGAGCCGTTGGAAGGCAGACTTCACGAAGACGCCGTCGAGCCTCGGAACCGCCAGCTCGGATGCGATTGTGTTTGGTGCATCGTGTCCTGGAACCTCCACGTTTGTGGGCACCCCCTGCTCAGCCTCGGAATTTGCCTTCGGGATTTGTCCAGCTTCCGCAGATACCTCGCTAGCTTGACCATCGGCATTTTGCAGTTCCTGAGGGGAGTTCTCGCCCGGCGTGGCTGCGTTCTCTGGGGCCTGCTCGTTCGATGCGGCTTGGGCAGAGTCGTCGGGCTTTGGTGTCTGGTCTGAGGGTCTACAACGCGGTCAGTTCAGCCAATGATCTGAGATTGCGTTGCCACGGAGAGATTGAGCGAACATTGAGGAATTATAACGGAGCTGGCAGCGGTACTGTGATGCTCGAACGGAGTGAGGCGTCCGGGTCGGACGAGAGGGCACAATTTGCTGGGCACTGTCAGTTCTGACCCAATTCCGCGTTGAAACATCGTACGTACCAGCCGCCTCTGCAAGATGGCCCTCAACGGCCGTAATACTGGTGGCGCATTCATCTCTGCATGATCTCCTTGCAGTCGAGGTTTTGGATGACGAGACGCGGACGTTGAAGCTCTGAGAAATCTTGACGGGTCGGGATTCTTATCGATAAGCACCACTATTTAGTGTAGGACCACAGCAGCACAAACTTCGCAAGAGAAGTCTACAAGCATTTTCCAAAGACATGCGTTTAAGGGTCACAGCAGAATGTAAATGGCTTCATTTGAGATATGGAGTTTGACAATTTTTTATTTTATCTCTATTGATCGTTATGTAGAGACTTGTGCGCGAGCCAGCGTAGCGCTTCGTGAGTGCTCCATGCGGTCTTGATACAACCAGCCACAAACAGTTGAAGTCACACCAGGACGGCATGTTTTATCAGTCGCAATCCCAGTCTAGTCGTGTCTACATTGCTCCTCTCGGCATCGGAACAATGGCCCTCTCAACACTGAATCATACATCAGTGGAGATGCACATCTGAACCGGATCTTGGCCATGAGTGGTCTCGACTGCTCAGCCAGAGGAGTGCGAGGTCCCGTGGTGAGCATCCCGACGATGGGAAAGTATTATAGATCTTTCCGAGGGTGTTCGGGAAGCCCTGTCGGTATGGGACGCGGGGTCTTGTTGCCATGCATCGGCATGGTTCTTGGTTTGTCAACTTTCCTCTCTGCTCCCAGCAGAGATGGCAGTGATGGCTCAACCGCGTTTCCGCCGCGCCATGAGCTTCTTGTAGTGCCCCTTCTTGCCACTCGTCTTCTTCTCCTGAATCTTTGCGTATCTTGTCTTGAACTTGCTGTTTGCCTCGCCGGCAGCCAAGACCTCCTCCACCAGGGTCTGCTTTCTATCCTTGCGGTTGACGCGGGCGCTGTAGTACTCAGTCGGGCCTTCGATCATAGTACCCATCTGGGAGTATTGAGGAAAGGGGTCCTTGCGGTTGTCTTTCTTGAAGTGCTTCTTCGGGTCCAGGACGCCTCTCAGCCGCAGGAGCTGAAACTCTCGCTTCACCTTAGGATCCTCGATCCTTGTGCGCGGCATATAGTTCCATTTGGCGCCAGCGTTATCCGGAAGAGCCTACAGTCCTCCTGGTCAGCAAACAGGCCTGACGACGGCGAGGAAAATTAAGAAGGAAGTGTGAGGTCCAGTCAGAGTAACTATGAACAAATAAAAATCATTTGTGTGCAGGATCCGCCCCCATAACGGGAACTCGTCGCCGCGTCATTCGTGTTTGGGTTTTGCTTTCATCATGATGAAGGAGATGGCGCCAGGATGGTGTGGATGGGAGGTATGGCATACCTTCTTCTCTTTGGACTTGAGCTGCGGCACACGGAGTGCAAGCTCCTCAGACTGTTTCACAGCATCTTTACCAGTACTTCCGTCTCCAGCCTGGGCAGCAGAAGCTTTTGTCGCGTCCGCCGCGAGGCTCTGCTGCTTGTTCTTGACCGCAACGGCGGTCGTCTCAGGGACCCGGTCAGCGAGTGAGCGTTCAGCAGCGCTCAGGAGCTGCTCGATCTGATCATCTGTGAGATCAGGAACCGCCTCAGCCATGATTGTTGGCTGTTGTGGTGACTTTGGACAAGGTCTTTTGTCGTGGGCGAGATTTCAAGAGGGAAAACAAGGTTTGACGAAAGAATAGCCTGGCGACCAGAGCTTTTTTTTTTTTTTTTTTTTTAATAAACATGCAAAAGTGTGGGGGGGGTCTGACCGTCGGACGGTGTGGTCTCTGTTGCGTATTTCGGCCTCCTCTACCCCGTCGTGCGCTACTGAC